>JAGDQP010047113.1:994-15119 GCA_022664845.1 Lepisma saccharinum
ACATTTGCAGCCGCCTGGCTTGCGTTTTCGCCTTTATCGAAGAAAAACTGTAAAATATAGCGTATTTTCTCTTTGCTAGTGTCCATTTTGACGCGCGCTCACACAACACTGAGTCAACTCATCACAACTATCTGAACAGTGTTTGTAGTACGCAATCTCATCGTTTGAACGCCATCTCGTTGAACCCGATCGGACTTATACAACGCGAGATACAGATCACTGAAGCCATCTATTGGCAAAATAATGGATTACTTTTTACTACACCAGATATATATAGAACACAATTTTATACATGACATTCCTCGGTTCCAGCTATCTCTAGCTTCTAGAAGAGGTAGGAGACACTCTTGTCACATCACTACAGACGGGTTACACAAAAATAAAAGATAACTCATCCACACAAACTTTATTCAGAATGCCACACCAGACCGACCAAGGGAAGATAAAATAAGACATAATTGTTGACATGACACTAACAAGTAATAACATTATATTAAAGTTATATGCGCTCAAAACTAGAATACACTTCTGTAATTTGGGAATCCCTATGTTTAGTTATATTCAACACTAGTTGAAAGAATTCAATGGAAGTTTTTAAGGTATCTCATTTATAAAAATACTGGATTTTATGCAACATTTGAATCCTCACCTAACCTGGCCCGAATTTTAATATTTTATCATTCGAGGAAAGAAAGTAAATTAAATATTCTCCCATTTCTTTATAACATAGTTCATAAGTACCTTAAGCGTTCTGATCTAGTATCCACAGTGTGCTATCATGTTCCTTCGCTGACGACACCAATGGAAAAAGTGGTTTCCTCTACTGCCAGAGAGCAAACCCTGGAATTGAATTTTATTTAAGGTCTTTTGGCATCTTCGGCTCAGGTCGCGGTGGGTTAGGTAGAAGGTCTAGAAGGTATCAGCCAGGGCTTTTCTTAAGGTCCCGATATTCGCCTGGTGAAATTGGAAAACCTCAGTCAGGATGGTTGTCCATGGTGTTCGAACTCATGTGCTACCCACTGGCGATCTGAAGTTCGCGACGTTACCGCCTGGGTCACGAGAACTGGGTGTAAAAACTGAAGAATGAGCAGCGGCGGCTACTAAGGTAAACTGACTGAAGCTGTACCTCACCTATTATTTTATTTCTGTATTCATTAAATAAAGAAAACACAAGTTTCAAAAGTACTGAAATAGATACCATAAAATGCCAGCAAGAACACCACCAACTCGCTATATTACAGTTAAGCCTACAAGTAATTCACAATTTTGACGCTAGAAAGCGCCATCACCCTTGCAGTAGAATAGCTTTCTTCTTTTCTACTGACCTTGAGCGGAAGCGAGGTCCGCTATCTGTAACAGAAGGTGCACTTCTCGGTCAGGCAATTCTGACCAAATCGGCCTTGGGCTTAGCGCCGGCAGAGACCAAGTGAATTGAATATTTTTATGACCTTTAGGCATCCGAGGCTTAGGCCGGGATAGGGGAGGGAAAAGGATTCGGGAAGGTGTCGACCAGGGCCTAGGTGCCATCCCGGCATTTGTCTGGTGTAACAGGAAAAAACCCGGAAAAACCTCAGTCAGGATGGTCGCCGCTGGATTCGAACCCAGGACCTCCCGAATGTTACGCCAACGATCTATCACTGAGCTTCGGCGGCTCGGTCCAACAGAGACCCAAGGTTCTACCTATTCCTTTCTTTCCTACTCTGTGGCGCCTGTGAAGTTCTCTGCTGCTCTTTCCAAATGAAGTTCTCTTCTGGATTTGTTTTCTCCAAATCCCACCATAGCAGCACTTTGAATGGTTGCGACAGAGCTGGAAACTACATGATAATTACCATGGTCGTCGGTAATTTCATCGCCTGTACGTTGTATAATACAGATTTTTTATCAGAAAATATACGGGAAATTGGATGCTTAGGATCTTAGCTAAAGTATGTACGGTTTTAAAACCAAATAAGTTGTTGCGCATGAACTCGAAAAGTTTCAATATAATTATAGCCATCCGTTTGATACTGCTTTACAGTCGCTGAGTCTTGTCAATCAGTATTGAATGCAGATAATTCAGATGTATGTGTGGGGGGGGGGGGGGGGAGGGTTAAATGAGGGGAGGAGTTGCTCTAAAAGAGGAACTTTACTTTCAAGATTAATATTTTATCTTTCGCTATGGCTCATAACAAACTCCCTGGAGAATTCTGAAGCTCCAATGGGGATTTCCCTCGTCCCACCCCCTAGGTTCATCATTAGTAGCATCAAATGGAATTATTAAACACATATCTGATTGGGCCTATGTCGAAGCCAAGTATGGGAGTTAATCTGTCCATCAAATGTTAAAAGCCACAATTTTCCACTTAAATGGAAAAAGAAAAATATATCCTCGTCATAATCCGGAGTATATGCAAATCTGATAAGTGACATTTATATTAGCCTTATATTAGCGACATAAATATTTATATTTATAAAGCTTTATATTTCATTAATTGGTCACAGCTCCACTATTAGGTTTTAAAGACTGCTTAAAAATATTGTCGGTGATAAAATTAGCATATAAGTTTATATTGCGGATGTAGGCATTGATTAATTATGTGAAGAAAATGTTAATTTTAATACCTATCCAATGCATAAAATGAAAATAGCGAAATAAGTTTACTAGGTAGACACACGCGCTCAAGCAGATACTGACGAAACCCTCCAGTAAGCCACATAAAATCAGAAATTTGTATGTACAGTGATTTACAGGGAATCGCTAAAGTAAAATGCTACTATCGCATTAGGCCTGTCGTTCGAAATACAAGGGTTATATGCCATCTTGTTGAGCGGGGATCCTAAACTATTTCCATGAAGTATAATTCAGATTAAAATGCTTTACATTCACAGTTAATGTGGTCTAGTGGCACATATATCAGTAATTGTTTAAGACAGATATTTAAGCAGATATGAGGTAACGGAATTAGAGTAAAGCCTTGTGTAACAACGTATAAAATGGAATTTGCTGGTTCTAACGTGAATAGAATATATATATCATCATCATCATCATATTCAGCCGTTTTCTATCCACTGCTGGATGAAGGCCTCACACTTTTCTTTCCACATATCTCGGTCTGCTGATATCCTCATCCATGTAGCTCCTGAAAAACGCTTGATTTCATCTACCCATCTTACATTTGGACGTCGTCTCGGTCGTTTCTTTTCTCTAGGAATCCACTGTAGTACATTTGTCGTCCACCTTCCATCTGTTCGTCTAGCTATGTGACCGGCCCATCTCCACTTCATCTTCTTCGCAGTCTTGATTACATCCTCTACCTTTGTTTGTGCGCGAATCCATTCATTTCTCTTCCTGTCCCTCCTGGTTATTCCTAGCATGCACCTCTCCATTGCTCTTTGTGTGACTCTCAATCTTTGAGTCGTTTGCGCATTCAATGTCCAAGTTAGAATATATATATTATTTGTACCTAATATATGAGAGCACCTGTTAATTCATTAACCTGAAGCCGGCTGCAGTGGTCGACTGAGTTGAGGCAGAAGGATTCTGTTCACGGGGTGTCGGAAACGAGTCCCGAGTGGGACATAAATGTTTGTGGAATTTCACACTTAACTGTTTTTATTTCATTGAGACAAGCCGAAGTTATTAGTAGTAAAATGACATAAATAGACAAAAAACGACCTTGTATCTGATTGAGTTTCTGTCTACTATTTCCCCTCATTCTCCTCATGGTACCAACGCTTGATGGACAGATCATTTCTATGAACTGTGTAGTAGGCATTCTTGGAATATCGCGTTTAAGGAAACATACCAATTCACACAATCTTCAGGGTGATGTGGAAAAGGCTAAACAATTAAAAGTTTGGATATGGATCCGAAGATAAATTAGGGTACCAAAAGATGGTCTATTTTTGGGCGCTTTTCGCCTATGTGCAGCCCTGAATAAGTGCTATATTACTATAAAAGAGAACCATATTTTGGTAGTAAGAAAAATCTATAATTGAATGATATACGTCATGAAGACATCACGTCATGAGAACATGAAGCAAGGTTTTAAAAACAAATAAAAATGCTCCAATTGATTTGTGGAGCTACATTTGAATTTGAATATTTAAGCCCTTTAGGAAACGTTTCTTGGCTCAGGCCGAATGGATAATGATGGAATCGGTGGAATGAAGAAAATTGTAGAAAACAGGAGAGACAAGACTCCCCGAGAAAATCCACGCCCAGGGTCTTGTCCACTACAAAGTCCGTATGGCACGAAACGGGGACCCCATGCACTAGAAGTCCCGTGGAGTTTCACTGTTTGAAAAATTACCTAATTAGAAACTCAAGAAAAAGGATTAGTTCGATTCCAATCATAAATGTACTTAGTACAGCCAGGTGAATGTTTTGTCATTTTGAAGAGAAGTAGAATTGACAAACGATGTATTACTTTGGAAGGTAGAAAACCAGTATTAAGAACAATATGAAATAATAATCGCATGGTGTATTGGGGAAGGGACAATCCAGTGAGTAAATGGCATTAGGAATAAATCGGTAAAGTCTGGATATTCAAAATAACTGTTACAAGTAGGAAATATGAAAGTGTGTTTACATATAAATGGTATGGTAAAACTTCACCTGTAGTTAGAACCGATTAAGGGGTTTTTACGGAATATACAGCAATGTATATTCTGGTTTTCCCCTTCTTTCAAGGAAACTCTTCTCGCGCTATCCTGTCTCCTTGTTTCACCTTCTTTCTTCTCTTATACACGAACCGATACGCGGTAGATGTCTTCGTCAAGATAGAAGCCGTAGCATCCACACCCGCGCCATAGCCTGTAGTTGGATGACTGCATGTAGGAGAGCCGCAGTAGCCAGTGGATGGCGGCTCACTCACTTGGCGTTCTTGGAGGGGCCATGTTATCTAAGTATTTCTGTTTCACCTACTGTTTCAGTCACGAGCTGCCACTGAGAATGAGTACTTTCTACAATCATGTCAGATAATCAGACATAGATACATGTTATATACGTAAAAGGAGTTTTACGAATGCGATTGTGAAATTTGATGTGATTGTTACATATTCTTGTACTAATTTAGGAAGTTTTTTTTTTATTTTGTTTTGTTCCGTGTGTTTTCTATGTTATTAATTATTATCTTGAAGGTATGTACACTGTAACTGGGTATTATGCCTGTTGTGTTCAGTAAGCTTCAATTGAATTGAATTAAATTCAATTAATGGAATACATAGTTTAAGGGAGACATTTATACGAGGTCTCACAAATAAGTCAAGGCATAAAAAACTAATAATAAGGACTAAAACATTCCTAAATATGACTTTTAGAAAGCCAAAATGTGAGACAAAAATTGAAAAGAAAGCCAGGACCTTCTGAATACGAAGCCAACTCAATCAACTAAGCTATGGACGCTCAGTGACTATCTACTCTTTGGCTTTCGTTAGTGCCACTAATTAGAAGTTCCAACAACGCTGGTTAATTATATAATGTGGTCGAACGTGTATCATATTGATCTGAATGTCACCTTTGAATTTATCTGCTGTACGAGGTAGATTATGCATAAATTAGTTACCAGTGACCATTAAAATAAGCAACGTGGGTGTTTATCTCCTCAGTAGAGAGAAATGCCTTTAGTGATTTCTAGCAGAATCGTTAGATTCGATTCGTTAGAAGCTACCATGTCGAAGAATGTCTTTTCCCTGCCAAAGTCAAACATATTTATGGAAAGACTAGACTGTTAAATGGTACGATACTGCTAACTCAATTTACATCTTAATTGGTCATAACTATTCTCTTTTTACTACTATCTCACCCAAAAAGAGATGACGTTTATAAACAAGACTTAAGACAACAACAGCAGCAAGAACAACAACAGAACAATCAAAATAAATATTAAGGAATAACCATACGCTTCAATCATACTAGTTTATTATAACGCTTACAAAGATATAGCACTAAACATCGAAGAGAAGTTAGCATACTCACTTCTTTAATCTGCCGCTGATTCCTGACAATAGTAGCTTGAATTTATCACTCTCATTATCTGAGAGAGCTTTGTTGGATCGAGTGCAATATTGTTAAAACAGGCAACTTCGCTGGCAAGGCAAGGTCAAAATATATACATATAGAAACAGATAATACGTTACGGTTTCTACACACTATCAGCGTATTCCTCAAACTAACCGCGTTCATGTTCAGGAAGACGCTGATATAACGTATTATCTGTTTTTATATACATTTTTGACCTTGGCTTGTCAGCGAAGTTTTCTGTTTTAAGTAATTTGAATAGAAGGTCTAAGCGTTGTTATATTGAAATATTGTGTTAAGAATACCATATACCAGTGGTGTATCTACTATCTTTTAACTTATTCGAAGTTTCAGTCCCAGTTATCTCAGATGTAAACTTCGTTGGCAGAAAAAGAAAAAAAAAAAGTGTGATATAATGTAGATGCAACGTTACAATCTTATCTTGGCATCTTTCTCATTGTACAATCCTAGACAAATCACTCAATACTATTAAGATCGCATTATCTAACTAACGTGATTTCATAAAAAAGATCTACATATGTAATTATCTAACAACTTAAATAATTCACCTGTTTTACATGTTAATGCTGAGAAAACAATCCAAATAGTTTTTTTCTTTCACAATGGATGATTTCTGTACTAGTTAAAAAAACGAAAACTTACATCTACCAATTCTCTGTAATATGGAATATCTTTGATAAAAAAAAGAGTATATTTGAAGGAAGTAAAGGCGGTTAGGGTGTGAGACTGACCATTTATATAACATTATAACATTATTCGCTTCAATGTACAGCATGTATAAATAGCAAATACACTTCTCATTTTTTTTTCTTTGAGTTCAAAACAAGACGAAAATTATATATTTCATAGCTAGTACATACCTTTGGATCATCCGCTACAAAATCAGGAATCATAGTCTTCGTGCAAAGAAGCCAACTTGGAAGTCTCGACTGGTCTTTGCTTATTTTTATCACCTTATCTTTCAACTTGTCCTACAACAGAGTAAAATAAGTGATGTACACAAGCATCTCCCACATTTTTTCTAATAGCTTAATTTTTGAAACAATTTCAAAATAATGCATTACTTGCCATTTATTCTTGGTATGTTACACTCAAATTTTATAATTGGCAAGCTGGGGATATATGGTTCTTTGTTCAGTAGCCCTATGCGTTAAGATTATAGTGTTCTTATCAGTTATGGGGTACATGAAAGTAGCTTTCTAATAAAGAAGGAAAGGAAGAAAGGGAGTGATATTCAAATGAAGATATCTAGCTGCAATTAATCTCTTGTTTGGGTCACTGTACATTTATATATGATTATTACATTGCTATAAGCATAAAGCTGATGAATACATTTGAACTGCATTTTAATTAATGACTTTAGACATCTTATGACACCCACCTGTTATAGGCCGTAGTTGAAAAAGAAGAAAAAAAGGCAAGAAACAGTCATTAATTTTTTGCAGTATAAGATGAACTACTTCAGAGTCCGCTAGGTGGTATCCACTTATTCAAGTGAATACAGGTGTATGTAAGACCTTTGTTTGCTATTTTTTGATGAGAAAACTTGAAAAGAATGTCAAGGATAAATAAGAACAAGATCTGTGACAACGAGAATAAAAACTGTGTCCATTTAAGCAGAATAAATACTATTTGAACATGACCGAGTGCTGATGTCTGTTGAACCGGCCGTGTAGTATATCAGACCATTGACACCACAGGTCAGAGGAAGTTATTTTGAAACCTCTGGATGTTAAATACCATAACTTCTGATAGTCGTAGCTTGATGAATACTAAAAATTACTTAAGCCTGCTGCAAAGCGCTTGAGAATATTTCAAGCTGCAGCAAAGAACGCGACGCAACGGTTAGCTGTAGCGCCACCGCTTATGTCCTCGTGGATTGGGGCATGCTAATCGTTTGTGGAAGCTAGCAAAAACCGTGTGACACTCTGAGTTGCCATCGAAAGAGAGTGTGCAGTCGTAGAGAAATGTCTTATACACGTTACTGACTTAACTGGCCACGAGAGCGCTGATGTCCGTTAGTTTTGCGAAAGCACACAATGAATCCAGCAATCACCTATTTCTTCCTTAGTCATTACATTGTTTGTAGCAGAAGTTAGGAAGATTTTGTTGGGAAGAATATGATTCCAGATATCATACTTAAAGATTCTTCAAAGATAGTTGGTTGAACACAGGACACAAGTAGTTTCCTGTAAACTTAATGGGCATATCGTCTCTTAAGTTCACGATAGTATGCGCAGTATTTGGTAACATTGCGGAAAGTACGAAACTTTCATCGTTCTCCATCATAGTAGCGAATTGATTTTTAAGTGGAAGTAATTTTTTCTCTTAAGCGGACATGTTAACGCACGACGGTACAAGTACTTCATGAAGATGACCAAAGCGATTATCCATGTACTCGGAACAGTTTTTAGTTGCTAGTGAACAGTGTTAACATGAGTTTTTAATTTAAAGGCGACAGTAAAAATCTTCCATAAGCAGTCTGTTAGAGTGAAGACGTATTTTTTTTTTTTTTCACTAAGAGTAACTCACTTATAGGAACAGCGATATTTGTCTACCCAGTATCCTTAACCAAGCGGTTATCTATAAACTGTAACGGATGCTACTAGGAAATAGAAAGACTAGTGATCCAGTTTCCTTAGTGTATTTTCAGATGCACTATATTTTGAAGAACAAGTAAACTGTAAATAGTATTGCGTATCTATGATAATATTTTATTTTCATTTTGTCATTCTTCGTAGCAACTAATCATGAAGGGAGTGATCAAAGACTGTTTGCTTGAAACGTCAATATTGAGTACAGCATTAATGAATATTCAGATATTGATAGGTCAATCATTTTTTGTAGAAACGTTGTTAGGCATATTCTACGAGTATTACCTGCGGAAGGACAGTATTGAGTGACCACGAATACTACGGACATTTAGTCATTATTTTTGCTTGACAACTCTAAAGCGCATAAGCCGTATATTGTGATACTGATCGTATTGAACAGTTATTAGCCTCAGTTTCATTTCTTGTAGAATATTGTGTGAGTGCTTCAACTTGTAAAAGTGAACAGCAAACTGCATACAATTTTATTGCAAATAAGAGGTTGTTATCTCGAGCGTGTGAAAGTGAATTCCTCACAGGAGATGCATACTATATATCTCAGTTATTAACCAATGCGTAAAGGAGATTAGCTTGACATCATTTACGTGTGACAATCACACATGAGACACACAGAAAGCTCGTGTAATTGAGTAGATATAAGACTGATTCCATTTCAAATCGTCCAGGGGAGTCCATACGACTGTCTCAGATTTCATTCATATTTTCTATATGGGATCTACGTTCAAAATTATTAGACCCATATTTTTTTTATCTTTTTACCCAAAAAATGTTTGGGTATTTATCGTTTGGCTATTGTAACGTATTTATTAGCGTTATCAATAGTACTCTTATACTATGTGTCATTCAGTAAATCAACAAACATTTTATATCCAAGAGAATAAAATACATCGTACGTATTTTTCTGCTGTCTACATAATTTTCAGTTCTTCCTTCTGTTGTTTCGCTGTATTGGTCCCTTCTTTGAACTTTGACCCTTTATAGCTCCATAAGTTAGCAACACGGATATCTCATGTGTATATTATTGGCTTCCACTACGTCTGCAGTCTGTTTCCGCAGGAAAAGCAAACCTAGTGTCATTTGAAAAACTAAAACTTTGTAATGGCCTGGCAGCACTGACTTCGTCCTATGACACAGGTATTTTGTCAGGTGAACACATTTCCTTCTTTTTTGGATCATTTTCGTGTTACGGGTGACAAGTTTGTATATAGGATCTAAAATCCACTTATAACCACCAGAAAATCATGAAGTCCCCGAGTACAAAAATCGAAATTTCAGTAATTAACTGCGAAGGTTAGGGGCTCGGGCCGCACAAACGATAAAAATGATATTAATGTTCAGGCACTTCTCGAATACTAGTAAAAAAAAAACAGATTTTTAAAAGGTGGGTTTTTTTTAGAAAATGGCGTCCAAACATGGCGATTTAATGAATTTTTCAGCTTTTCATGATGCTGTAACTTGAGACGTAATGATCAGAAACGCAAATCTTTTACAGTTTTAACAGGCCTAATAGAGGTGATTGTGATGATGGAAGCAAATGGTCATATGACCCATGGGTACCGAAAAAAAATTATCCAAAGTTAGAAAAAAAATCTCAAGAGTTGGCAACATTGCGAGTTAATTGCGCGATTCCTATTGGAACAATAGGGGAATTTTTACCCTCCACTGAAGCACACTACTTTGTTTTCTTCCTACCATTCAGTTTATGTTACTAAATACATTAGTTTCTCCATAATAAACTTTTAAAATTGACCTAATTTTTGCTTTTTCGAACTACTCGTTCTGAGGCCGCCCATTTTGAAAGGCTATAAATTGAAGGAAAAATTTTTTGGGTAAAAAGAAAAAATATGGGTCTAATAATTTTGAACGTAGATCCCATATAGAAAATATGAATGAAATCTGAGACCATGATGGGGACTATTTTACTCTTACCTGGACGATTTGAAATGGAACCAGTCATAAATAGTATCAGATAATTCACACAGGTCATGTTATTTCATAATAACTTACACAGGTCTTTGCATTTTACAATAACTCACACAGGTTATTGTGTCATATCATTTTAACTCACACAGATGATTTTTATTTAATTCGTAATAATTTATCCAGGTTCTTTATTTATTACTTTTATTTATTATTCATATGAGAATTCATACGAGGAAGTGAAGAACAACCTTCACGTGAAGAACAGTGTTCAATATTGCTTTCATTCGATAAACAGAATTCGAATAAGGAATCTACTTACAATATTTAAGTTCTATTTAAGTGATGTTATATTAGAAGGAGTTAATAAAGTACGATATACTCAAAACGAGTTGGAATAGCAGTTGGTGTATTATTTATTATAAGACGAAAATTCTCTACTACCTCAAATATAGCAAAAGTGGAAGTCGATCAAGTTTATAAATATTTAAAGGATATTTCTATAGCTTGTACGATCACTCATCCATTTAATATTTCAGTATTAATCTTTAAACCATATCAGTCTCTACTATATTGTGTCTTTCTAATAAGCTTGGTCTCACGAACAAGCCTCCACGATCTTTGACTCAGACCAGGATAGAGGAGGGAGAGAGGATGTGGAAAGAAGTCAGACAGGGTTTAGTCTGAAGGTTTCATCCCAAGATTAGCCTGGTGTGACTAAGAAAAACCTTTGGGAAAAACATCAGTCAGGATGGCAGGTAGCTGAATTCGAACCCACAACCTTCCAAATGCGATGCCAATACTCCAGCAACTGAGCTATAGATGCACGCTACTGATGAGTCACATCAAATGTCTAAGAATTTGAATTTACTTTTGTCTTTTCTAAAGCCTAGGCCTGGCTAGAGTAGAAGAAAGTGCTGGAAGGAGTCAGCCAGAGACTAACTTGATGGTATCATCCCGAGTTAACCTGGCGACTAAGGAAACCCTTAGAAAATCCTCAGTCAAGATGTCAACTGCTGGTATCGAACTCAGAACGTCTCGAATGCGAAGCCAACGCTATACTAAGATACGGGAAATCCGAAGCAGCTTATTGTATCTCGTCATGTCTTGTTTTACGTGTAAAGAAGATTTGAGACGTTTGGTGTCTGATATCAGGGAGGTCCTTGTTTGCCAATGCATTTGTTTTTGTCTTCAATGAATGATATAGAAAATGTTCCCGGTGAATGAGGTAAATAAATATGACAAGAGATTCACGATGCTGACAAAATATCCAAAATATACAACAATAAATTCTGATTACAATATTTTGAATGGGGTAAGTTTTCTGAAGATTTCAATGTTGCAAGGATTGGTTTGTTAAACATGAACAGTTTCTTCAGTGGATGTTGAGTAACTAACTTAGACTGCGTGATAGCCATGGTAAGGCATACATTCCTCGAACATCCTTCTCACTTGGGGCTCCACAGTCTAGTGGTTAAAGCGTTGGACTCATGTCCGTGTGGTTCCGGGTTCAATTCCCGGATGGAGCACCCCACTTTTCAGCGTCCATCCAGCGTCGTGAAGCAAACTGGGGAGTCACGTGAATAAAGTTGTGACGACCACTTGGTCTAGAAAGCCTCTGATACGCCTGTTCGTTGTAAAGTTGACGCGCAGTGCTGACCCCACGGCCGTCACTCAGGTGGATGCAGTTCCACCAAACGCGGAAAGATGGCGTTGGGGCAGGTACAAGACCTTTTGGTCTGTAACGCCAGTGGTTATTTGTCCTTCTCACTAGGAAGAATAGGTAGAGTAGATCTTCAGACTTCCTTCTTCGGAAATCTAAGTCCACTAAGACGAGTGGAGAAAACAATTGAGTCTATGAGCTTTCGTAAACATAATTTAGATTTCTTAAGAAATTCCCGTTCATCTTGAGAGAGGAGGCGAATATAATTGTTAGCATCATCTTAAACCTCCTGCAAAAATCCTTACTTGGTAGGACGAGTAGGGATAAGAAGAAGACTGCTGACGCCTAGTATATTTTCTTTAAACTAACCTTGTTCACCAAAGAAATCATTCTAGGTTTGCTGCGCCTCTAATAATCCGCCACTGTGAACATTTTTGTTACCAACAATAGGGAAGATGATTACTAACAATTACTATATTCACCCCGAAAATAGAGCGGACTATTCCGAAATGCATCGCTGCACAAAACTTAAAACAATGAGAACTACACCCACCGTGGAGGTGAATAATGTTATTTTTATCCAATTTCAGCTTTTTGGAATGCATTCTTATTACTACTGAACAATTCCTATTTTGATTCAATTAAACAATAACTTTCATGTCTTTATATAGTTTCTCGATATTTTGTATACTCGCAGCAAATCGAATTTTATCTCAGAAAAAATAATCCTGAGTTAGTAACTGATATCTTAAAGTAACATTTCCACTCAGTATACATTTCGTTGTACACCTCAGCAATGAATGAGTATTTCATACAATTGACGGGTGGGTGTGCAAAGTACGTTAAGTCAACAACCGTCCGAATCAACACCATGGGAGACATAACTCATTCTGCACACCCATTTCTCTTTTGTTCTCAGATAACTCATAATACACCTCTTCAGAAAGTCAGCACTATCAACATTATACGCAAGCGTTCATTTCACTCTTCTCTACCCAGTATTTATTATTACCTAACTCAGACGATTGTTAACTTAACGCACTTTGCACACCCACCCGTCAATTCATCCAGACGTTCTAGAAAATAGGCGCTATTAAAAAAAAAACTTTAACCAAAGAAAATGCATATTACACCTGAAGTATCACCCAATATTCTTATTATTGATCTTCTTGTTGATAAAAATGAAAAGGTAATGTATAGTACTCTCTTACAGCTATAAATATCCTTAATTCAATCACCAAAGTTCAAAAAACAGAAGTAAACAGACTACCATGAGTTCATTAGTACAAAACATACTAGTATAATTAGAAAAAGGCAAACAAGCCGGTAGGATATCATGATATATCTAAGACTTTCAACACTGTAAATCACAAAATTGTTTAAAGTGTATAATACCTGAAAAACTTATATCTGAAATAAAGTACCAAAGCAATAAAATACTCTTTAAACCAGAGGTATTGCGAGGTTCAACCTCAACCTCATTTGTTCCTGCTCATGCCATGTGGGCTTTGTGGTGGACAAACACCGTGTGCGTGGGTTTTCTCGGGGTTCTCCCGTTTCCTCCCACTTTCATCATTCCACCAGTTTATTCCATCATAATCCATACGGCCTGAGCCATAGTTGCCTAAAGGTCTTAAAATAAAATTTAAAATAATTCAACCTCATTTGACCTCGACCTCAACCTCAAAACGTGACGTCGACGTTTAAGTTAGATCGCGAAGTTGAGGTTGATTGAGGTCGAGGTTGAAGTTCGATCGAGAGATCAAGGTTGAAGTCCGATGGTAAGGTCGAGGTTAAAGTTCGATTGCGAGGTCGAGGTTGAGTGAAGTCGAGACTGAAATTCGATCCCGAGGTTGAGGTTGAGTAAGGTCGACGTTGGAGTTCGATGTCGAGGTCGAGGTTGAAGTT
>JAGDQP010047114.1:906-15118 GCA_022664845.1 Lepisma saccharinum
AGCTATGCTCTGCCCCTCCACCTCCACTCCACCTCCCCTCCAGCTCTTATCTGGCCATCCACCTCCACTCCACATCACCCATCAGCATGGAGAAATATCCCTCCACATCCACTCCACATCACCCTCCAGCTATGCTCTGCCCCTCCACATCCACTCCACTCCAGCTCTGATGTGGCCATCCACCTCCACTCCACATCACCCATCAGCATGGAGATATCCCTCCCCCTCCACTCCACATCACCCTCCAGGTTGGAGGGTGATGGGGAATTATGTTGAGGGGTGACCTCCGGAGGGGCCACCTCCGGAGGGATGGACACCTTTGGTTTTGACTATCGAATCCGAGATAAGCAAAAGTTGGACTTCGATGATGTAATAGATTCATTTGCAAACTCTGCTTTACGAAGGAAGTTATTTTAATTGCCAAAGCCTACTTGTATTTGTTACCAGAACATTTGTAATTCGTTAAGAGTTTTTTTTTATCAAGTTTTTTTTTATTGTAGTCAAATGAAGTGTTCGAAACTTACCCTTTATTTTCTTTTAAAACATACCCTTTTGTGCTTCAGTGTTACGTATTTTCTTGTACTTAATGTTCAAAGCTTTAACAGACAACGTTATCTTTAATATTAAATGTGTTATACATGTGTCTAACACGGCACCGTCTCGTGTCACAATCTACCCGCTGTCGTATACCACAGCGACACTACGAAGTCAGTCCACGAACCTAATAGCTGTATATTTTATTCACAAAATATCCAGGTAAATTCGGTGCGCTTTTGTTGTGTCAAACTTCTATATATATCGAGGAACAGGACAGTGTACAAAATGTCAAATCGTTATCGAAAGTGAAAAAAGCACAGAAGTTATCAGAAAAGGACTTTTCATAAATGTCTACCTACACAAATACTAAAAAAAAAAGTATGTAAAAATATGAGGACTGACTGAGTTTTCAGAAATGAAAATTATAATATTCTGGATAATTTAATTTAGCTTACTACGTACTTTTCAGACTTTGCTTCTGGAAATAATCACTGCCCACGTATAATCCATTTGGCATAATAATCCACAGATATTGACGTGCCCAGCGAGATGAGATAGATGTTCCTGAAGGTCGATATCTCGCCCATTGAGAAATGCGACAGGTCAAAATAGTTGCATTTCGCAACGGTTTATTTTGTAGAACTAATCTTTGCACTAAACGTCTACACTTAGTAACCCTTTTGCCGTGCCTTCCTTTATACCACTTTGTGTGTTCTCGGAATTCGAGCACATCCCATAATATCGTCTTCATTAGAAGATCGGTTAGAATCAGAAACGAGCTCATGATGAATTAAATATAAAGCAATCAAAGTGGAATCATTAAAGAAAACGTTAAAATAGTGTCAGTGCAGTCATTTTTAAGGATAATAAGAGTCGTGCTAGTGATACAGGATCTAACAAGTGCGTAAGAGTAAAGTAAATTGACAGCCATCTGGCGTCATTTACAGGAAACTGGAAAAATGGAAATGGGAGAAAGAAATTTAATTGAATTAAAACGTCTAAAATAAAAAAAAGAGAAAGAAAGAGCATAAACTTGAGTCTCATTATCTTCACAGTTAATATTGATTCGTGAGTTAAAAAAAAACGTGAGTAATGGAATTTTCTTGTCTGTGTTACGAGTTTTGTGACAAAATATAATTGCTCTTCATTGAATAAGCTTTTTCCTTTCTCTTTCTATGACGTCATTAGAAAAGAATGAAAAAAAATGAACGTCTGTATGAAAAGAGTATATGAGTAGTGCCGTATATGACAAAATACATACAAGAAGTATTATTAGTATTTTATGTTCGTTGTTAAAAAAATAACGCAAGTATATAATTTCAAATATTGTGCTCTTAAACTTCCTCAAAACTGTGCTTAATAATGGAACTGAAACTTAAAATTACTACCAATAAATTAAGCAAAATATATAGAGCCATTTTAAAATAAATACTATAAAATTATCAAAATTATCAATGGCTGAATGTTTGTACTATACTTGTATCTGTTCTCAGATGGTAGAGATTTGGTTTAGCAATCGGAAAGTCCTTGGAATTATTGCATCTGTCGCCAATCCTCACTGAGTTTCTTTCAGTGTTTTCCCTCAGTAACACCAAGTAAATACTGGAATGATATCTACTAACAACGTGGACGACTACTTTCCAATATTCTCTCCTCCATACTGTCACGGTCTGAGCCTGAGATGTATAAAGCCCATAGATCTAAGATAAATCCAGAGTCAAAGGATTATTTCCATTGAATTCTTGGACAAATAATTTAAATTCTATTACAAAAAAAATAGATGTTCTTATTAGGAAACCAAATTTACTGTTAACCGTTGACGACCGGATGTAAAATGAAGAGTGGTGTGATTTTTTCGAAAGTATCGGAAAGGAATTGTATTTTCTCAGCTTGATAAGTGGGAATACGCAATAGGTTGTAAGAAAATGGAGGTTATTGTGTACCTCGTCATGTTGGAATTGTAAATCGGACACTGGCCATATATTAAAGATCGAAGGAAGTGGCGTTTATATAGGAAAGACGCGTTTTATAGTGTATAAAACTATATTCAAAAGAATTAACCATATCAAAATACAATATTATGTTTGTAATTTGTAGTACATTCTTCACATATGCATAAATTTAACTTCTCTCACAAACTTAAAATGATTGTCGTCATCTGGTCCTTCAAGGCAGGTTTAAGTCATTTCCATTCATCTCTATCTTGTGCTTTTCTTTTTGATTTAGCGTGGGTTCTCATTTGAAAGGCCTTGGATTCGCGCCCAGATGCTGGTTATCCTGGCTGAGATTTTTCCGGAACTTGCCTTAGTCACACTTGCCTAATTCCGGAATGGTAGCCTTCACAGTGAAGACTGGTCGACTTCTTTTCATTGTCCTGCTCTCCTTTCCACATTCCTCTTCCTTTGAAGTGACTTAATGATGTAAGATGGCTGAAAACTAATAAATCAAGAGTTCTTTAATTCTCGCAAGCAAGTCTTCTTTCTCTTCCTAGTTTTTGCTTCCCTAAGATCAACATTTGGCTTAACCATTCTCATTTTCTTTTCTCTCTTCTCTTAAGAATTGTTCATCTCTAGCCTACTCTATTCAGAACTTGTTTATTACCTATCTCCTGTCACCAGATTACCTTCTTCGTTCAAATTTATGTTTGCAATTCCAATTGTTTCCAATTTTCTTTCTTAGTTCCCACGTTTCGTCTCCATATAGCACTCAGTACACTATCCGAAACATTAAGTAATGTTTTTTCCTCAACTCTGTTTTCATCGACCCAAATAGAAGATTCTTCTTCATACTGAATGTCTCTTTAACTATTGCCATTCCCAACTTTATCTCATTTTTCTTATTCTTACTTATAATACTCCATACTTGTTGCAATAACCACTGTCTCCGTGTTCACTTTAATCTTAATTCCATGTTCCTCACAGATGTATTCTAGTTGTTTTAACATCTCTTGTAAGTGATGTTTCATGTTTTGCACCAAGAGTTGTATCATCTGTAATGTATTTAATCTTTCTTCAGATGATTGTAACTCTTCCTTTGTTATCGAAGCCACTCTTTACCATCTCTTCTCGATATGTTAAATTAAGTTGTTGACAGACTTACTCACTTCTCTACCTATTACAGCTCGTTGCCACGTAGCCCTCTACTTTTAACCTTATTTTGGGATTTGAAAATAGATTCCTTATTATCTCGCGATTCCACACCTGTCTTTATCCACACCTTTGTTAGGATTTGGCAGTTGATCCAATCAAAGACCTTCTTCATCTAAATCAACAAATGCCAAATATGCCTGTCCTTTGTTCTCTTTCTTCTTCTAAATTTAAATTTTTTGTCTTCAATTTCTGTACTGGTTCTCTGCCATGTAATCTTGTGTTCAATATTCGTTGAAGAATCTTCACTGAATGTGCTATTAAACTGATGATTCGGTAATCTCGAGACCTTTTTGCACTCTTCTTCTTTTCCAGTTGAATAACTATTGTTTCTAGAAAGTCGCTTCGTCATTCTTCTGATTCATACATTTCGTTGCAGAGTCCCTGCATTACCTTTTATTCTTGTTTCCTACATTTTACCAATTCAATCGCAATAGTAAGCACACGCATTGTTTTTACCATGTCTCACTTCGAACTATCTCTAATTCTTCTCTTGAGTATGTTTAGCCCGTTACCGTCATGTTGTCTGCTTCTTCTGCATTTAATGTGTGTGGGTTGATTCACATGGATCTATGTACTTTATCTTTCAATATTGCATGTTGATCACTTCCATTTCTTCTTTCAATAACCAGATAAAATTGCTCTCCTCTTTTTTCTCAAGTTCATGTCTTTTGTTTCCTTGTGCAGCTATTTGTGCCTTCCTTCTCTTTCATACTTCGTTTAGTTAATGTTTTTCTTGCTCTATCTGTTTCACTTCTGAGTCTATTATTTAGTTTCCTATACTCCTTTTTATCATCCTTTCTACCTATCCGCGTCTACTTCCTTCTCTCCATTTTCTTCAATATTTCTACTGTAACCCATTCTTTCTTTCTTCTTTTCTCTACTCGATATCCTTCATCTCTTCTGCTACATCGAGTAAACAGTGAAACAGTGCTTTCTAACTTAACCCAATCTTTGTTAATATTTTCATGTCTCCCATTCTTTTAACACCTTTGCTTTGTCCAAATAGAATGTCGGATAGCTTTAAAAAATATGTAAGAATGCAGTAGACGTGAGCAATAACAATACATATCAAGCAATAATTTCATTAACTTACAACAATGTAACAATTGTATCATCAGATGATACACTCTTATCCCAATAAACATAAACTGTTTTCTCGTTGCACTTAATAAGTTTGCCATAAGAATATTACACTGTTCATTGACCATGCGTTATTTGTGTGTTACAGAATCAACAAATATGTGTATATTTTCTATTGTGATAGGCAGCATTGATGCCGCCAGCCCCTCTTCCTGTCAGGGTGTCACCCACCAAATCCTCAAGAGCACTCTCAACTTTAACATTTTTACGGTTAAAAATCTATAGAAACCATGCAATTTTGACTTCACCCCCTCCCAACTGAAAATTCTGGCTGAATGCCTGTGTCAACTACTTTTCATTCATAATAAATTATGTCCAGTTTTGATGGTCAATTTCAAATTGAATATTTAAATTATATCCATATCTAGTACAAATAAAATGTTTACGAAGAAATTTCTATGGAAAATGGTATTTCTTATAAGAAATCTATTTTGGCTTCTTGGTTTCCTTTGTTTGTGATGGTTCAAAAGGTATTTGAAGAAAACTAAAACAGTTGACTGTCATTTTCGTAAGATCATGAAGAACGGTGGTTCTTTGAGCGACGCTGACAAATGAGTCTGTTAGCGTCACTTCAATGTATACAGCTAGTTTCGGATCTAGCAAACTGTAGGCGCGCAATTTTGATGCTTGAACTTGTATTTGAAAGCTCTTTACTAAGATACAGAAAAAAATGGGTCTGTAGTACCTCTTTGGGACCCGTAGGACGGTGCGAAAAAAATATCAAAATTTCACATTTCTGATGATATCACTGACCCCAGACCATATAGGCGGCCGAAACTTGCAAAATCTTAATCTATGATTCAATACCTTTCAAACGGTGTGTCACACGCGAAAATCGGTGAAGGGGTTCAAAAGTTACGACCATTTTTTAACCGAATCACAGAATTTTCACAAATGATAAAAAAGTTTGTCTGTCATTCTGTCTTTTTGTTTTCGCCTCAGATAGGTGGTTGCAGAGGGGATTGCGGGGTCGATTACGGACCCCAGGTAAATCGAAGCTTATTTTTTTTTTATAGGAGGTACCGTTTTTGAGATACGAAGCCTACCATGGTCCAAAATCGACCTTTCGTATGAAGACTATGCACTTTTTTTTAACAGACGGCCTTACAAAGTAAGTGATATCAGTATAAAAACCTTATCGGGGTAAAGGGAAGAGTGACGCAAGAATTCTACTCACAAAAGAAGTTATACCCCCTTTTTGTGAGTGATTTTCTTTGTGTCACTATGGCGGAAGGGAGGATACTAAATCTCTTAATTTTATTACAAAGGAAACACTTCCACCATAGTGCTACACAAATCACTCGCAAAAGGGATATCACTTCTTTTGTGAGTAGAATACTTGCGTCACTCTTCCCTTTATCCCGAAAGAGTTTTTATACTGATTTCTAATTTCTTAACGATTTTGATTTTCTTTAATATGACCAATATAACTACGAAAACTTACTCATAAAAACTTTTATGTCTTTATATTATTAAGAGAAACAATAACTTAATTTGTGCCTCTTTCTGTTCTTTACAGAAAAAGCGCCATCTGAAGCCACATTCAGAGGGAAAGAGTTTCTCTCGTACGATCTAAGTAAAACGGGTTCGGAACCAATCCTAAGCACACAAGATGTCATTTCTCTGTCTTTCAAAACCAGACAAGAAAGTGGACTTCTATTTTACACAGGTAAGTGGATTGTTTTCTACTTTCTTCTCTCGTTTAGTTTCCAATATTTTGTTAATTGATACGGCATCTAGAAACGTTGTCACTTGCAACGCTTTTCGCAACACAATTATGAAAGTAAGGGCTATGGTGTATTGAACGCCATTTTGAAGTCATAAATGAAAAAGTTACCATCCTGACACAAGTCCATAGTATTTACCTTCACTTTAATTCTTTACGACTTTCCTAAATTCTGGCTGTGCATACCAAGGACTGGCGTTGTGTGACGTTCAGATTCAGGTTTTCTTAAACGTTGCTCTATCCTCTAATTCCAACAACATTGGCAAGCGTCAATGATGTCACGCGTGTGGCAACCGTTTAGTTCTATAAACGTTCCAGGCAGATGGCGTTAACGAGCTGTACGTAACGATACTGGAGTGGTTGCTTACTATAGAAATATAGACCTCAGAGTCGTTTGTCCACTTCCAGTCTAATCTAATGTAGACCAAATTTTCAGTTCTAACCCAGGTTTATATGCTTCTTATCGCTATGCGGCCCGGTTTTTTTTTTTTGTTTTATTTAAGTCTTAATTCCTGAGTTATTCATATAATAGTATACCGTACTCTCTATATAATAGAAAATACTATAAATAAAAAACGGGCCGCACAGCGATATCAAACTTAATAAACTGAGTTAAACTTTTGTTGATATTGGTTTAGACTGGAAGTAGACAAACGAGAGTGTCCTCTCCGATCCCTGGCATCATATATTCATGAAATTTTCATTGGCAACAGTCAGTGCAGTATTGCTTTTAGATAGAGATCATTGGACTACGTATCTCAGTGACATTGTCATTTCCGGACAGTGTCGGATGTGATTTTGCGATCTACCAGTGTCATGTAAAACAATTGGATATGATCTCAGGAGATATATAGCCTCTTACAGTGAACACTAGTTGGACGAAGTTTGCGATCCAGGTTTTGAGAATACAGTAATATGTAGCATTAACTGTGTGCCCTTGCGGAATACTGAGCATATCCAGGTGTTATTTATCACTTGCGTTTCGAGAATGTTTTCCGTCGCATTTTTTCCAAGTTGTCTCACATCCACGCTGAAATGCATTTACCCATCTGGCAACATTGGATATGGAACAGCAGAATCACTGGAAGCCCTCTACAATCGTTTATGACATTGGATGAAAGAATAGAAAGAAGCAAATACTCGCGAGTAAAGTATTCTGTCGCTTGAGGTGAATAAACGTTTGCTTTTGCTTCTTCTTGCGTCAGCTGAGAGTTTATTTGCAAGTTATTTTTATTTACTCTTACTTAAGTAAATGCTTCTAAGTTCCGAGCATTTACTTACCACAGAAACATTTACTTTCAAAGCACAAGTCATTACTCCTGATGGAAAATACACTCTCGTTTTCTTCACTTAATCCCAAGTATTTAGGCTTAAAAATAGCTGTACTGTTTATGATGATCAGTTTTGATCACAGTACTTCTGCTACCTTGCTACTTCAGTATCGCTAACTAGGGCTGGGTTGCAAGAAAATACTTAAGTGTAAAATCTGACTTAAGTCAGACCATCGAGCTCTACATAATACTGGAGTGACTACTTAGTGTTAAAGATAGACGACAGAGCAAACGTTTAAACTTGTTTGCTCGCTTCCAGTCTAATCCAATGTGGATCAAATTTTCAGTTCTAACTCAGTTTTATACGCTTCTTATCGCTGTGCGGCCTGTTTTTTAATTTAAGTAGTCACTCCAGTATTATGTTGAGTTCGATGGTCTGCTTACGACAGATTTTACACTTAAGTATTTTTCTTGCAACCCAGCCCAGATGTCACTGCAAAAGTCGCAGGTGCACGTCACCACATGCATGAAAGACACTGAAAATAACCAGTTGTGAACCCCTTCTGCTGAGAAACAGTGTTGCAACTACAAGAAAACCGTTCCTCGTATATTCAAAGTAGAGATGGAAAAATTCACACGGACTCCTAATAAACATATATTCGGGGTTTGCACATTGGGAATATATGTATATAAACAAATTCAGCAAACTATAGTCAAACAGTTGAGTATGACCAAACTATTGCTATGTTTCGTGTATAAGTTCATGCGTATACAAGAAGCAGTTTAAGAAATACATTTCTCGTATGCATGTCTTATTAACCCATCGCGTGGGCTTTGTGGTGGACAAATGCCATGTGCGTGCGTTTTCTTGGTGTTCTCCCGTTTCCTCGCACTTTCTTCCTTCCATGGATTTGCCCATCACTATCCATTCGGCCTGAGCCAGAGTTATCTAAAGGACTTAAATAAACAAAATCCAATTCAGTACCAGCGTATTGTCAAAGGTCTTTCTTCGTACTTTTCGATATGTAACATTCGGCCTTGAAATGCATGTCGCATCTTCAAGTGGTCATGTGCCGAAAAGTATGTGTGTGCGTGTTCGTTTCTATTTCTAACGATATGGAAGCAATTTGAAATAGGTTAGCAACACTAACAACTAAAGTATATGAGAAACAGGGACAAGCACAGTACCTTTCTCTTGTTTCAAGTAATGTTTATGTCAATTTATTGCTGATACGTGTAACGTAATGGAAACAGTATGTGATATTGAATTTTGAAGGAAACAGGTTGGCTACCCTGACAGCTGGGGTACTTGGGAACGGTGACACCCACAACATTTTTGTATTTTGTCGAATAATTTTTATATGAAGTTTGATGTGGATGCGTCTAACGGAATAAATGGAATTTGTAAAATTAAATTTAAAAAAAATATGTTTGCAACACTGAGTCACTGCACCAATCAAGACGATTCTGACTTAGCCTAGCGAAGATATTTCCAACGATACCTCGACCACCACTCAACACCTTGTGGTTCATGAGATATATATATTTTTGACACGAACAGATGGACGGGTAAAGTGGAGATATAATATCCCTTATTGTTAACTACGCTATTAAGAGACCTAAAATTAGAAAAATCGAATTGTTACATTCTACGTAAATCCGCATTTCGCCTCGCCCTGATAGACACCTCATCAGTTACGTTTGAACTGTATAAAAAATTTCGTAAGCCTTGATTAGAAACTTAAGTCTTCAGACTACCTATTATCAGTAATGCCATTATCTTGAACAAGAAAGCAGCAAGTCAAAGACCTGATCTTAAATGAATATTGTATCGAATCATTCTCCTGGTGCAGTGATTCCGCCAGCCTACCCCTGTAGGGGGTGTCACCCCGCAAATTCTCGACAACACGCTCCAACTTTAAATATTTTGCTTTTAAAAAAGTCGATAGGAACCGTGAAAAACTCCACTTACACCCGCCCAATTTTGACTTTGGGGTTAATATGTACAAATTATTCTCTACACCAGAAGAGAGATGTTACTCCGGAGTTCTGAAATAGCAGAAAAGATGGCACTCGGCAGTCTTGTCCTTGATAGTCTTCTGTACAAGCTTTAAAATAAAAAGACTTGCATTTCTTACAAGGTTTTGTAAAGCCAAAATCTCGGAATTTTTCATTTTGTCTTGTGTATCTCGTGAATGAAAACAAAGTAAAGAAAGATAACGTAGAAATCTAAGAGGCATGATAATTTGTGAACGACTTTCTATTAAGTGCAGAAAAAGATTGTAGTATGTGTGTTCAAAAAGTCATCCTTGGATGGAAAATGCGGGCTAAGGAAATTTGATAATGTCGATTCGGTAGACCACTGTGCGACTGTGACCTTGAAGGAATAATATAATATATAGACTTATAGTATAGTCATAGACCTCATAATACGTCGACTAACCATGTTTCCCCATTTCTGGCTGCGCTAAAACTAATGGGTTTTTGTTCAGAGTACGCGAATTTGAATCCATCCGTTAGGTAGCTCTGCCATAGACCTCACAGCTCTCAAGTATAGATATAGTATCGCAAATCGTCCTTCCGTGCGCAGTGGCGGTAGTAAAAGCATCATGGAAGGTTCTTTAAAGCGAAAAATACTGCTTTGTTATTACTCCTATTAACTACACTTATTCTATCTTTTTCTTTCAGACAGCCATTTTTTTTTTCTATCTATCTATGTTCTGCTTCAGGATCTGTTACCTGGCCGACCGAAGTGATAATGTGCTTTCAGTGAAATGAATTGCTCGAGCTAATTCTCACGAACGTGAGTTTACCTCGGAGCACATATTCGAGAGCGCTCTTTAGTTCACGAGCTTTATATTTTGCTAACGATCATCTTCAAAGTTGCCTTTCGCCATTTCCTTACTTGAAGTTGTCCTTGTTTGGAATTTGAATTTTATTTATGGCCTTTAGGCATCTAAGGCTCAGGCCGGGATAGGGGAGGGGAAAGGATTTGGGAAGGTGTCGGAAAGGGCCTGTCTTGAAGGTGTCATCCCGGCATTTGCCTGGTGTGACTGAGGAAAAACCTCAGTCAGGATGGTCGGCCGCTGGGATAGAACCCATGACCTCCCGAATGCTATGCAAACGCTCTACCACTGAGCTACAACAGGTCGGTAAAGTTGTCCTTGTGTATATGTGTTGCCATTAGAACTACTGCGAGGACTTCGTGCTTCATGAAGTACAGTACACAAAAATGCATCTGTAGATCTTCTCATGCATCATTATCTCTTGCTGCTAAACAGTGCGATGAAGGGTTCGCTTTGTTTTATTACCGGAAAAACAGAGCATTTGAGATGGGATTTTTTTTTCTCTTTTCAAAAATCTTCCATATTTCCATCCCTGGCTGGAATAATAGATAAAGAATGTTTTTGCAGATGGAAAATGCTAACCATCAGTCTCTTCAAGTCGAACACCAATACCATGGTCTTCGCCAAACTCCCCTTGCACGAATTGTTCGTATAAACTTCGTTTTTCCACTCTACGAACTATACCCGGGTTGTTCTATGAGCCGGAATCGCTCCACCATTTGCTTACGCACTTGGTCTTGAAGGCACTGACACCCGCGGTGTTACTAACCCTTAACTTTGCTGATTCGGTATCTGAATACCCCATCGCCTCTTTTCCTTAACTTTTTGTTGTTTTTTTTTGCTGACAAATGTCTCCGTCCTCCTCAGTAATTTCAATTTTCAGTGTCCTGTTGCTAGTGTTCTGAATAGAAAAAAAACATGTTTTTTTCCTCTGAAAGATGATTTTCTTAGAAAAATGGATGAACCTCTATTTTTTTTAAAAAAAAAACATGTTGTTTTTTTATCAAGGCAACCATTTGTAATACTGCCAACGTCTTTTTAAGTAAGAACTTATTTTATGTAAGTCATTAAGAAATAAGTCATAGAATACAAATTAGACCCTAGATACTATAAGATTACAAATATTTTCTGGTATATGTGAGGTATCTCGGCCTCGCGTTGCTCAGTTCTCAGTGTAATCAAACTACCCCAAACTTAACTTAAACATCATCCAACACAATAGGCTAACGGCACGGTTTTCTTACCGGCACAGTTAAGGGCTAATGTGATTGCCCACGACACCTCCTCCTACTACTACTCTATGGCTTACGGAAGTCGCAAGTTCATCGCCGCAGTAACAAACGTTCGCCACAGGATTCTATCCTGAGCAAGATCAAGGCAGTTTTCATCACGAACACCTGCTTCTCGACGATCCCTTCTAATATTATTCTCCCAACGTCGCCTAGGTCTTCTTAACGGTCTCTTTCCCTCCACTTTACCAACCACGATGGAATATAATCATTTCCCCCATCCGAGCTACGTGGCCTGCCCACGTTATTCGTTGCGATAAGTCCATGAAGTTCTTCATTATGCAGTCTCCTCCATTCCCCACTCATCTCGTCCCGTTTCAGCCCGTATAACTTTGTCAAAACCTTATTTTCAAACATACGTAACTTGTGTTCATTTGCTATGGTCGTACTGCAACTTTCGCAACCGTAAAGCGTTACCAGCAGAAAAAACCGTTCTGAAAATTTTCCATTTCAACTTTCTTGATATTAATCGCGAAGTTAGAAGTGTTTGGAATGAATATAAACAAGCGTTATCCGATGCTAAGCGACTTTTTATTTCTTCCGTGACCTCGTTTTTGCTTATTACATATGTTTCCAAGTATCCGGTACCCACGACTCTTAGTTACAACTATTGCTCTGTAGCTGAACTCACATGGAATAAATGCTCCTGCATTGTTTCTTTCTGCAATGCATTACAATATGTCTTCTGAATATCAAGATCTAATTTGTTTCAATAAACAGCTTATAAGTTACTACAGGTTGCATGCTTTATCTAACTAGATGTGGCAACGATGAAATATTTTTATTGCGTTATCATATTTCACCAGCAGACAAAGACAAAAGGTGCTGCCTTTTCTTCATGTTGCTTCTCCGCGACTGGTGGCCGGTTAGTATGTCGACGGGCTGGTCTCTCAAACGAACTGAACGGACTTCATATCTAGTTGTAGAACATATAACATCCTCTTTCTCTCTCTCTCTCTCTCTCTCTCTTCAACCAGATATCCAGGTTTCTTCTTCCCCATCATCAGCAGCAGAACTGAAATCCGGAAACGCTCTCTTTTGTCAACAAAGTTTGTATTTTAGACGATATCTAAAACTCAAAAGGAACTATCTCGATGAAACTGATAACCTCACTATATTTTGGGAACTTCGTTTTTCGTTGGACCAACAAAAAATAAGTTCTGAAAGGGGGCAATATAGTTATATATGTGTGTGCGAGTTCTTATGCGGCTTCCCTCTTTCTTGGCTTCCCTTTTTTTTTAAAGAGGAAAAAAAAGGGACTAGTCCAATGCAAAATTCATGAGTTTGGAGGCATTAGAGAGAGAAAGAGAGAGAGAAGAAGGGGAGAAAGGAAATGGAATTCTTTGCGTGAGCATAAAAACTTGTACCATTGCGGCTTCTTTCATGGAGAGAAGATTCTTAGAGATGTTGGAGGACGATGAGCTAAGGGGGGTGGGGGAAATCGAAGAAGAAAAATAAGGTGTAGTTTTGGTCTCAGTGGCTACGACTGCAAGAATTCGCAAAATGGAGTCCCTGTGGATCTCTTCCATCTCTCTCTCCTCCCACCATGATACGTATCTTCACTTTTCCTTTTAGCTTCCTTCGTTTCTAATCTTTCATTTTCCCCCCTCTTTTGAAAAAAATTCTCAGTGCTGTCTGCTTCTTCTTCTTCTTCTTTCATTCCACTTTTACCTGTCATTGATCAGTTCTTTCTTTCCACTTTCCCTTTGATAAAAAGAAGTCGAGATAGACAAGGATATATCTCCAACGACTGGAGAAATATCAAATAAAATTCCCCAGATCACAACACATCCACTCACGTTGTAACGGTAAAAAAAAAGTCAGTTCTACAATCGACCGCTACACTTCTAGTCAGCGCTAAGTTGAGACCAAGTCTGATTTTGGCCAATGAGATTACGCAAAATGAGAGTTGGACCCAACTTAGCGTTAACTACAAGTTTAGCGGTCGATTGTAGAACTGACCCTTATAGGGCTTCCGGATCTTTGAATGGGTAGGATGCTTGCTTTCTGTGTGCATGATCCTGGGTTCTACTCTTATGCGGTGTTGAACGCAGTGATTCGCAGAGAGGTGCTTACTCGTATTCTTGTGCGTGGTCGCGGGTTCATGTCCCGCGGACATTCATTGAACGAAGTGTTTTAGAGATCACTCTACTAAAAATTGCAGGATCCATCCTTAGAAGTCCATCATCTCCTTCAGTATGTTAATGATTTAAACAAAGCAGTGGTTCGGCATTCATTTTAGCAAAAATTGTAG
>JAGDQP010047115.1:0-15118 GCA_022664845.1 Lepisma saccharinum
TCTTTAATCATTAACTTTACTTAAAATTATCTTTCTATGCTTTTGTTGGAGATATTAAATCACAACTTGAGAAACCGAGCGACCATAGCTTAGTGGTAGATGCCAGTGGTAGAGCGACCATAGGCTTTGCATTCGGTAGGTTCTGAGTTCAATCCCAGCGGCCGACCATCCTGACTTATGTTTTCTCAGTAGTCACACCAGGTAAATGTCGGGATGGAACCTCTAAATTTTGCCCTGAGCGACTACTTCCAGCTCCTTTCCCCTTCCCTATCCTTGCTTGAGCCTTACATGCCTAAAGGCCATAAAATAAATTAAAATTAAAATAACTTGTGAATAATTTAAGAGCGAAAAAACTCGCTCTCTATGGGTGGAAGTGCTGGTCCTAACAATCTTTTTCTCGACACATTGTCGTCCGGTAGCAAGTCCTTATTAACTTCTGTCTGCGAAAGTTAGTTTTAGTGGTTGTCAATACACTGACAGAAAATGAAATCCCAACATTAACGAACATTTAATCTAGGTAAATGAAACTTGTACAACAGATCAATCTTCATGATGGTAGACTCTATCCTACGTAGGACTCTACGTTCAACCCTACGAGTAAGATTTATAATGTTAAGCGTTACAGTGTGCATGTGCAGCACAATGTCAAATTTGAATCTCGTCCTAATTATTAACAACGGTAGTCACAGGCACGTTGAGGACAGGCATGTGCACGCGCATGTATCTAACCACAAAGGTATAGGATATAATCATGTAAGATGGGTGTTCCTAGCTTCCTACACCTCTCCTGGTGCAACCTTATACAACAGATCTAAACCAAACTTGATTTTTTTTTCATTTGCACTTCCGTTTTATTAACAATATAGACGTATCGCCGCTATTACTTATTTCCACAGCAAAATAAGATGTATACATTACACAACAAAATAAGATTTCCTAAATTTGAGAAGGAAGTTCTTATCTGTGCACCGAGAAACAATCTTCTTAGAAATGAGGTATTAGTATTCTCATTTAATTGAAAATGACAACATGTCGGTTTGAATATAAGATTACTGATCTTATTTCCAAACCGGTATGCTCTAATTTTAAATTAAGTGAAAATGCTGATATCTCATTTCGAAGAAAATTGTTTCTTGGTGTACAGATAAGAACGTTTTTAAGAAGCCGTTTCTTTTATTTTGTACATACGCTTTAGGAAGTTACGTATAGGATCGAGTATATGTTGTCCCTTGCAGTGATTTGAAAGATTCAAATTACCTAAATTGATTTGGAATAATTGATTCTTAATCGGTTCTTTGCTTATGCATCACTGCTTTCAGTTTAGGTAAAGTTATGTTAGTTCACTTTAGAAATAGATTCTCATTGTTTGCGTAATGAAAGTTCCAACTAAAGCTCAAGACGCAAGCTGTATTGTATCCCTACACGTATTTGAATTTTGCCTAATAGTTGACTTTCAGGAAGAAATATAGTTTAACGCGTACATGTTTTATAGTTCCGATTCACTGCTCCAAATAACGGTGATATAAGTCTGTGCCTATATAGTCACAAAGTTAGAGGGTACAAATTGGACTCCGTCAACTGTGGTGGATTAGAATCATTTGTTAATGAAGTGAACGTACACTACACGGAAACTACAGGTAAGAAAATAGGGGGACCTGGTACTCCCTATTTTTCATCCACTTGAAAACTGAGGTTGATTAGAGCAAATTCGGCAAGCGGAAGTACATGGTAGGATACTTGTTGAGAGTTAGGCCATCCGCCCACGGGGCAAACCGAAAGCAATTAAATTCACTAGGTGATGTTGGCGATATCGGCGATAATGGCGGTATCGGTGGTCTGACCAAAAGGGCATCCGCACACGGGGCAATACTTAACAGTCAACAGTGAGAGTGAAATCGTACAACACATGGTGTTTTTCCACATCACCCATGAATTTAACATTAAGCGCTTCCATTTCAACAGACAATATGAGAACAGGTTGCTCAGATCACGCCTCACTGTATGTTGCCCGGGTTGCACAGACCAGGCAAATCGAGTAGACCGCCCATAGATTGCTTTCATATTGTCCCGTTGGTGGATCCTAGGAAGTGACAGGGATGGGATACTGTATCGCTGTTGAATTGCTGTCGGGTTGCCCCGTGTGCGGATGACCTTAGTGGTGTTTCGGTTATGTGGAAAGGGACTCTGGTAAATGCACCCTTGTGGCGTATTAAGCGTGTAAAGGAGTGGGGATCCACCAATGGGTCAATATGAAATCTATCGATCGGCGGTCCACTCGACTTGTGTGATCTGAGAAACCCGGGCAACCTACAGTGAGGCGTGATCTGAGAACTGTTTTCATATTGCCTGTTGATATGAAGGCCCTTAATGTTAAATTCGTGGGTGCTGGAGAAAAACACCATGTGTTGTACGATTTCACTCTCACTGTTGGCTGTTAAATGTTGCCCCGTGTGCGTATGCCCTGTTGCTAAGACCACCGATATCGTCGTTATTTCCAACATCACCTAGTGACTTTAATTGCTTTCGGATTGCCCCGTGTACGAATGGCTTTACTGTTATTCATCTTAAGCTATCTGACATCTTGTAATGTGTCCATCGCTACGTTCACTTATAGGCTAAATGCATTCGGCTTGACGACTTAGTTTTTAGGATTACTTTTTTAACACTTTTTGAACAACTTCGAGTCAATATGTCTCGAATTACTAATATTTATATCGACCATCTGCAGTAAGACTTATATACGAGGAAAGTGACAAATTTCCTATGGTCTCCGTATCTCAGTTGGTTAAAGGAATAGGTTTCTACCGAGACATCTCTGGCTTTTTCCCCGATTCCGCCAACATTTTCATCTCTTTGGTATGATGACAACTCTCTTGTTAATACTCAAACTTATGTGAAAAATTACCGAGCTGCCGTAACTTGGTAGATTCAGCGTTGGCTTTACATTCCCCTGAGTTCGATACCAGTATTCAACCATCCTCAATCACATCAGAAAAATTCGGGGCTAGTAGCTTCAACTTAGGCCCTGGCCGATTTCGCCTCACATGATTTGTCTTGCCTTGTCACGGCCATAAATAAATTCAACTATGTGAAAAAATTTACAAAAAATACAATGAAATAGCGATCAGAAGGGAAGGGGGAGTAATGAAAACTTAACACTTATGAGATGTGCAAGAAATACTTTGAAACATTAAAGAATTGCATTTCTCTTTTAACAGTGTAGTTGTTCAAGCGTTTCCCCAGTAACATCTTTTAAAATAATACGTAGTTAGATATAATTATTATATTCTCTGAGATTTCTGTTTCTAAAATGAACGGTGAAGAGAGAATTGCACGAAGCAGTGACAGGAACATCTGTTTCAAACCAGTTGACACAGGTGTCCTTTCGTGTAGACTCAGCTCACAGTCAGTTCCACAGCTGCGAAATTATCAAGCTGACTGACTTTTATTAAATAGAGACAAGAGCCCAAAATTATAAATATTTCACTCTACGTAGATCACGAAAGTGACTTTCAAATGTATAAAACATAAAATTCCAGCGACCGTCATGTGTACGTTAATGTATTTTTATTTCCCAAACATAACTAATTTCAACAATGTTGTTAGTGCTTTATTTCGGATTCGCAGTGTTTTATTTTAGTTGGATGTAACAAAATTAGTAACCATGACACTTAATACATTAGTACCTACAAACGAAGGCCGTGGTCGCCTACCTTCCACAATTCTCTTCCCCATCCTATCCCAGACTGAGCTTTAGATCCCTAAAGGCTTTAAAATAATTCAAAATTCAACTTAATATATTATAATTTTAAAATCGAAAATGCAAACTAGATGGGAAATGTACTTCTAAATCATTCAAAACCAATAAAATTTAGAAACAAGAAGCTTATAACATGTCGCAAAATTCAGAAATGAAAAAAAATCGTTATGAAAGCACACGTGGAGAATTTGAATGTATGAACTTTACAGGCATATTTGGCTTAAGCCAGAATACCGGAGAGGAGACATTGTGAGTAAAAGAAGCCAAGGTCTATTTTAAAAGTAAACTCACGACATTATTCTTGTCTGATGGACGAAAAAACTTGAAACCCTCAATCAGGAATTGAGGAAGGTTCGATCCCAGGGCTATCCGAATACGAAACAGCTTGGTACGACAAGTGGAGAACTCAAAATTCTTTGAACCAAAATTCCATTCACTCAGCCAAAGTGGTCTTGTGGTGAAGGCTGTAGACTGTTGATGAGCGAGATCTCAAGGCCTGCTCATGGGCTATTCTAACTCAGGTTTCCCTGCTTTTTCTTTCAATCCAATTCAATGTTGTTACCTAAAAACTGACTCCCCATTTTTCTCGATCTTGTTTCAAAAATTGTATTGCTTTAAAATATATTTAATAAACTCTTTTGTACACTTAGATTTAAAAATGGGCTACGAAATTCTTTCTCAGTCCGAAATTTACACAATCGAACAATGCCAAACTAATGTACGTTGCAAGCAAAACGTGTAACACTTAAATTTCAAATGTATATGAAATATTGATCTGTTATTGGAAAGTTGTGCAATATGTTGGACTTAAAAATGCACTCATGATCGTTTCCTACGAATCGGAGTGTACAAGTCAAATAAATCCAGTTTTAATTAATTCAATGTATGACAAATGCGCAAGGATACGAAAAATAAGTGTATTACTAATTAGCTAAAAATTAATATAAGAAATTTGAAGAAAAAATAAGTAAATATTTAGTAATTTCTTGTTTATTTTTCCACTTTTGGTCAATATTTGTACGAGATTCAAACTGTTTTTATACTTTCTGTACACTTTCAAACATTCCTTTTTGCAAAATCTACAAAATAATAAAGCAAAACTACCCCAATCACTATTAATGTTTTTATAAGGGAGTCTATCATCTAGCTCTTTAGGTAACTAATTATCTGCACAGCTTAAAGGTTGGTTGTTCGCCCCAATGCGCCTCGTAGCTATCTACCTCATCTGTCTTGGACGTTGTCATGTTTTCCTTTTACCATACGTTCATACACACCGTCATTTAACACAGCAAAAATAAGCACCCAAACACACGAGATAATAAATTCCATCGTAATATTTACTTCGCGTGTACATAGTACATACACACACACATAAATACTTTCGTCGAAAATATGCATGTGTTAGCAGTAGCGATGTAGTGAGATTGCACCGCAGTTCCATCTCTAGGAAAGGCTACATAGCCCACACGACGTGTTAGCTGATTGGTGCATCAGACGCTTTAAAAATTTACTAGTGGAAAGCTCGATAGTTTACACTGTGCGGATAATAGGAAAGCAAAATGTAGACTGAATTTGGAATAGAATCTGAGTACTCTTGGTTCTAACCACTTACTTTAATCAACGGAGAACTCAGGAACGTAGTCCGCTAGTTATTCAGCATTTTTCCAATAGCTATTGAAGAAACATCAATCAGGAAGAATATTTCTTATATACGGTGGGAACGTCATAAATGTGGTAACTTTTTCACTAGGAAATATTGGGAGTAAAATGTGTACAAGAAAGGTTTGGAATATGTTATCACTGAATATCGAGGAAGTGTTTACTTTAGAAAGTAATCGAGAGAAACTAAATGCACAAAAAGTTTTCAAATTTACATTCAGAAACTCTCGCACACTTATTACACACATTACTTATACTTAAGGAACACAAACTAAGGTTTCTGAAAAGATGTGTTCAAAAAGAGTAAGTAAGTGTATTAAATTTTTACAATGGAGCTTGTAAAACTTTGGTAAACTTTATTTTTAAATGGGCCAGTCTAGTAACTTTCGACTTCGGCCCGTCACGATGCGCCCATTTACAGCCAGTTAAAATCCACACCCATGCCCCTGCCGGGACTCAAACCCGGGATCTTCGAGCCGGTCGGCATGGAGCTTGTACGTACTGTCCTGAAATGTAAATTAAATTTAATAAAATAAAAGAAATTGATATAATATAGTCGCGATCAAACCTAAACGACCTTAAAGCCTGTAGGAAACATATGGCGTCAGGGTCGTATTGTTTTGAATGCAACTATAACTGAGAAATCAATATCTATAATTTGTTTTGCTGAAACTTCCCACAATGCGTTCCAGAAAACGTCAAAATCAATGGAAAGTTCAGCTGCGCGCAAGATGCAGATGTTACCTGCAATCCAGCTATACCCATTAGCCAGAGCAGTGCGCTCTTTTATATAAAATCCTTGGATCGAACTATCAACTTTAACTTATGATTAGTACAGGTGTAAATATATATGTTTAACGTATTAATCCCCTACGTTCCATTATCGAAATTAGCAGTTAATGTGTCTTACTACTATCAGCATAATTCAGACTAAAGTCAAAGTATATTGAGCGGCCGTAGCACAGCTGGTAGAGCGTTAGCTTTGCATTTAAAAGGTAGGTTGTGGCTTCGCGCCCAGAGACCGTCCATCAAGACTAATGTTTCTCTGGTTCCCTTCTATAACCCCAGGGAAATCTTGCATAAGACCAAATCCTATTTGTTAAAATACTTACATACGCTGTTATTGTTGTGTCTTCTCCGACGTAAAATGGCTTTCAGTTCTATTGTGAAATTGTTAAACAAATACTATTAAACATATTTCTGGTCACGAGAATTCAATCTTTTTCACTGGTTCCTACTTATGTATACAAGCGAGGAGATAGTGGGGTAAAGGCTTTCTAATTAAATGTTAAATGTCGAATTAAATGACTTTTCAGTTAGTGGGGCGTTTATTATCGGTAGTCGATGAACGTGCCACTAAAATTCAATATTGGAACCTTCATAAATCAATTCATAATTGAGTTTCCTATACCTGAAACGGATAAAGCAAATTATTTATGCAAATTGTTTACCATGTTACTGTAACTCGCTTAAAGCTATTGAGCCAATATTGTGTGTTAACATATATAAAAATACGAACCTGCTAGTTTCTCGAGATGATGGAGTACTCAATCGATTCTTGGTATGAATAAACATGAAAGAACAATGAGTTACTTTCAAACTTGTGCATTATATGATTAATACAAATATTTGCTTAAATAAATTAATTCGCTATATATATTATATAGCTACACGGTAAAAATTAAGAAAAAAAGTTGTTATCTGTACACAAAGAAACAATTTTCTTGGAAATGATATCTGAATATTTCCATTTCACTTAAAATGAGAGCATACCGGTTTGGAAATAAGATTAGTGATCTTATTTCCAAACCGGCATGATCTCATTTTAAGTTAAACGAGAATGCTTATATCTCATTTCTAACAATTAAATCTGTCGATGATTCAAATTGGTCTTTCGATAAAACTTGGTAGAGGAGAATGGCACATTAGGAAACCACCACATGATTAAAAGTGCTTTCGTCCATAAAGACAGGTGCAGTGGCGAAAAGTTTAATTCATAAGAATGAGTACTTATAGTATGATGTAAGTCGTAAAACGTACGTTTAGTTGTAAAATGCTAGAAATAATGGAAAACAAATACACACGAATGGATACCAGATCAATGAGCTATCTTTAAGAGAGTATGTTTGGCATGCCGCCAACTTGATATCGGACATCTTGACGACTCTTATCTTTTTAAAATGGGAAAGGAGTCGTGTAACCTATCAGTCTGGGCTAAAATTTTACCGGAAATATATTGGTGAAGTCAGATTTGCCATAGATGTATTTTTAAAACAGATAATAAGCTGTGACATTAATATGCGTAGTTGACTGAAAAGTCTGGAGCTGCTCAATTCTTCTTGAAACAGTGCAATAATTGAAAACCCAATGCAAAAGTAATGGGTATTGTTGACCCCTACCCAGTGCACACTACTTGCGCAATTCGATTTTCATTTCTTACGCTGTTTCAAGAAGTATGGAGTATTTCCCGAATTTTTTAATGTACTACACATACTAATGTCACATCTCATTATCTCTCTTAAAAATACATCCCTTCCCATTTAAAAAAAAAGTCGAGCAAGATTCAAAATGGCCGAGTTAAAGATGGTTGCCATGACAAACATGCCCTCTAAAAGATATCGCACTTACCTGGTATCTATTCATGTGTATTTTTCTCCATTTTTGCAAGCACTTTTCAAATAAACGTGTATTTTCCGACTTACATACATCACACTATAAGTTCTCATTCTTATGATTGAAACTTTTGGCCACCGTTCCCGTCTTTATGGACGAAAGCACTTTTAATCATGCTTTCTGGTAATTTTCTGATGGGCCCTACTGCCCTACCAAATCTGGTCGAAAAAGCAGTTTGAAGCATCGATAGGTTTACTTGTAAGAAAATTGTTCCTCGGTGTACAGATAAGAACTTTTTTTCTCAATTATAAGAAACCATTTTTACTACGTAAAAACAATCGTCACTAGAGTCTAAATTCTTTATTTCACACATCTATCAACAATAAAGAATAATTATTCTTGTTTCTTAAATTTTTGTGCACAATTGCCGTCTTTTACTCAATATTTTAAAATATTTTCCTAATAGACTGATAAAGTTTATTGCTTAGTTGCTCTTTTTACTCCTGCAATGTTCTTTTACATCTTTTTAGTTGAGGCTGAGTAATGTACTTTTACATTATAAAAACACCAAGAAAACTTTCCAAGTTAAGTTGCCAGCCATTTTGAGAGATGTCACTCATTAAGACAAACTTGAAGAGTCGAATCTTAGTGGAAATTTCTGTCTAAAATGTCTCTGTGACGTACAACTCAAGTAGTCACCATTATTGCCGCGTGAAACGAAGTGAAACATTAATTTGTGATGCCAAATTACTTGCAAAATTACATTTCGCATTCCTTAAATTTTGAAGAGTTTCTTTCCTTCGTCGCTTTTTTTTCAGCAGCGTGCTTATTCTCGAGTTGTGAACTGTCAGAAATTCAAGCGATGAGGAGATCGTTATGAACAATGTTTCTTAAAAGAAAATAGAGAACCATCCACTGGATGACTTAATGTAGGTGTTAAGAATAGCATTTTGCCTTACGTAGAACAAGGACTCGTTAAGTGTGCTCGATTTCAAGCACTTTTCTCTATAAGAGCTAAATGACTATTTTTTACTGCTAAACTAACATCTGCTTTTATTCCCATTCTTCTTGAAACTGTCTGTTTTAGGCACCTTTAAGTGTTTCTCAAAAGACATTAGTATACTACTTCACCGTCTGCAACATATTTGTGCAAGCCCTTAAAACGTTTTTCCACGTGTTGCTTGGTTCTACCGGAAAACTGACAGAATTGTACCTAGTAAAGGGATGCTGGCTACTTCTTCTCTCATCCGTTTCCTCCTAAACATTGCTTTCGCCAATAAATGTCAAGCACATACTACTTACGGTCAAAAAGTTCTAAGATTGGATGGTTTTTAGCCCATACCAGGTACCAAGTTTCTGTTACGCTCATCCACTTTCAAAGTAAGGTCCTTGGGCCACAACGCAGTGTTGTCAATGCCGATACAGCTGTTGAAACGGCTCCCAGAAACAAAGGCTATGATTGAGCCAAGCTGTCATCGTTCTTGTAATACGCCTTGATAGCAAAAGCACTTTGTTCCTCCTGTCCAATTCTCCACGAAAACTAAATGCTATTGGATTGTGAACGCAATACCGGTGGCCGGAACAAATTTGTATCGATTAGAATTGTCCATACTCTCAATATTAGAATCAAATTTTATTTCGCTGTTATAATATACATTGAAAAATTAACGACAATCTTTTATTATGACTGACAAATACTGGAGTATTTGAAAATCAATGTGGGAGCAGGGATGATAAAAAAGTAGCTAAAATGTGGGAGTTCACGGGAACTGCAGGAGAGTTGGTCACCCTACATCCCAGACGTTTACAAATACCTGCGAAAAGACTTTTCTGAATGAAGGCATTCGTATGTATATGTTCATATTCCATTATGCATAATTAAGTAATGGCATTTAGAATGAATTTAGTAATACTTGTTCGAGTTTTTATAACATGAATTTCTGCGGAAAATATTTGTTGTGAAATGTGAAGGAATTTGTATTAGTTTTGGTAAAATTACATATCTCAACTCTACATTCGACGACTGATTTGAGAAACAATTTTGGACACCATATACGTGATATTACTTCTTCTATTTATGTTAGAGAGAATGGCGATACTTCTGACGCCGCGCAAACATGAATCATCAAATGTTCCCTTCGTACAGTAGGTAGGTTTCATAACAATGAAACGAGCAGACGAGACTATATGGTAATAGCATATACACTATACTCCACAATAAATATAGGGAATTCACAGCTCATCCTTTCAACGCTTGGTGAACACCAGCCGGGGTGTAATTTCCGTCTTGGTACGCTATAAAACGTAATAAACCCTTCTACATTGGCCAAACATTGAATTGATGTACCAGGTCGCATTTCGCCTCCCACTCGTACAAGAGCAACAGTCTTGTTTATCAGTTTGAAACAAAAGTTCATTTAATCGTTCAAGCTTTTGGTGAAACGGAAGAGTTTCGTATAAACTCTTAACGTACAATGTAAAAGGAGACGTCAGCCATGCACTTGATCGGACTAGTAACATACGAGGGGTGTACAGAAAATGTTTGTAACGTACTACCTGACATATATCGTTCAAATGTGCACATGTTGGTAGGATAACTCTTCATCTATAAAAATCTACTACTGAACGTTATCTTCATTACAAGTAACGCACACTCATCAACGTTGAATCCAACTCACGAATTCTCTTTGCAAATGGTTCAGTGCGCACTGTACTTCTTTAAATAAGTATCTCCTCCACTTTGGTATCAAACCTTTGCCCCGAAGACTGACCTTCATTGGACTGAACAGATTGAAATTGGAGGGCTTCATATCGATAAAATACGTGTTTTCATTGACTTCAAACGTTTCCAACAGATCAGAGCAGATTTTCACCTTTCTCTCCTTCGAATTGGGTGTCATCTGCCGAGATATCTACTTTACACACATTTCCCAATACCGTTAATAGTTCACCATCTTCTGTATTGTGATCATACTCCAGTTATGCAGTTTACTCATGGATGCTGACTTGCTTGTTGTTGGAAATTAATTTGTATACTCACCGAGAACTTATGCCAGTGGTTGGTATTCAATGCCGTTTTCAGTTTCTTAAACTTTTTTATCCATTCATCTCCGTAAACATTCTGTTGCTTCTGTGGATGTCTGACAGAGTGCACTCTTTGTCCGTCAATCACTAAATGACGGCACGTTGCTTCTGTTTGGAATCCATTGAAGCTTAATGAAGAAGAAGAAGAAGAAGAAGGAAAGTTGCTATAGCTGAAGAGTTGGGCTGTCAACACGTGCAAATTAAATTATCGATATCAGGTAATAAAACATTATGCCTGCTTTGGTATTACTTTCGGTACAACCCTCGTTTTTATTAGAGATAATGGTAAAATGTTACTAAGATCTCTATAGTATCTCACAAATCTACATGGTATCAAATCCACACAACGCTCTTCGTATAGCTTTAGAAAATGAAAGAATGTGTGAGTTTTTGTAAGTAATTGCTCTTGTTTACATCAAGTTTCTAATTGCTTGCATTTTTGTCATTTCAGGGAATAGCTTCATTTATCGAGTTGTCTTCAACTGCTGGTATTTGCATTGCTGTCTCTGAAAAAATCATACGAAATGCAAAAAATGAAGATTTTGACAGAATAGTTGAGAAGCTTGGACAAAAACCCAACGCCAGGGGAGTGGTCATGTTTGTTGATGAAGACAACACAAGGTAAGTTTTCTTTGACTCACTTAAAAGGAAAAGAACATGTGCATTCCATCAGAAAGTTAAGTATAATAATTACCGCCCATACACTTAACTTTATCTTAAGTATAATAAACAGTGATGATTAGATTATCAATCTTATTCAACATGATTTTTCCAGTGGTGTATTCTGGATTCACAGCTTGGACTACCACTACCCAAAATAATAAGATTTACATGAAGTGTAAACAGGCCACACATAGTATTTATGATGATGACAGGTGTTCTTCCCGAAGGCAGATCCTGAACTGAAGATCCCTGTGCAAAGCGAACAGATGGTAGTTTGCCATTGCATTCCATCGGATGAAGATGTCCAAAGGATGGAACCTACAGTTTAACTTGTGGTTCAAACCACTTGTGTCCTCACCGAGAATTGAATCCAGGACTCCTTGATTACAAGGAAGCAAGCATTACCACTCACTCTCAGGGAAACACCATATAGTATTAGCTAATTCTTATAAAGTAACTTAATTCATACTTGGTACAGTTCCACTTAAGGTAAAAGAATTGAAAACCGATTACACTGTGATAGTAATAGCAAGTATGATTCCTTAATCATAAACACTTTATGTGAGATGAAGTTGAAAATTACGGGCAGAAAAATTCACACTGCCGTGGCCGGGAGTTGAACCTGAACCTTCCAGTTTCCGGTTAGATGGACTATCCATTACATCACCACAGCACACCCAATACAAGATATTTGTGATTATGTACTTTTTAACTTTACTTCAAAAAAGGTATTTATGATTAAGGAATAATATGCACGAAAGTGTATAAAACCTCATTATAATAAAATGCATGCCTGTAGCGATGCCTTGCTTCGACTCCCGAAGGGATAGCTGGATCATTGAGGCGGGAGTCGTCAGAATTTTCAGTTGGGGAGGGGGTGTAACTACAGTTTTTAACGGTTTGTATCGATTTTTGACCGCAAAACTTTAAAATTTGGGGTTGTTTTCAAGAATTTTTGAGGTGACACCCCCACAGGGGCGTCTGTTGGAATCACCGCGGGACAATATTTAAACAGAATAGGTCCTATGCACACATAATACTCACAGGCCTATTTGTCAAGTGATAACACTGAACGATTTTGAGAATCGATGAAACACTCATCCTATAAATGTATGAAGTATTAAGGTAAAAGAAAGAAAGTTGCATTTACCTGTGAAGATGGAGTAATTATCTGTACATGAAATCCATCCGTATTTTCTTGTTTGTGAACTTTTCAACAAGCTGGTCAACCGAATTTAACTAAGTTGAATGTAAGGTCTTTTGGCAACTGGAGCTCAGGCCACCAAGTTGGTTAAAAAAAACTCTTCACATTTATTCCTCATCCAAATAGGCATCTCCTTCTCTATCAACAAAACGGACAAATTACTAAGGCGAATTTAATAATAATAATAATAACTATTTTCGTACGGTAATAAAATTTGCGTCGTACAGGTGATAAAATTACCGTACCAATACGGTAATTAGAGTACAATTTCCATCCCTGTATCTTTCATTTCTCTTGCTACGTACTATGGAATAGAGGAAAAAATTTAAATACCCTGTGTTTGGTTCGTTCGTCATTTACACTTGCCGTGACGAAGGTCCGTGGAACGCGGCGAGAGACCACTCTCTCACCCTCTTTCAACGGACCTTGGCCGTGACTACTCCATACACAGGCAGGCTGCGATTTCAAGAAACGAAGCCCTGGTGGTATTTTATCCGATAGCCTCCCTCCCATCCTACGTGTAACTGTGCTTGTGTTATAGCATGTAGCTTTCTGTCGCAGATTGCGATAAAAAGAATCGAAGCTTAGGCAGGGCTGGAAAATACATCTAAATAAAAAAAAAAAATCATTTTGAAAATATTTTCTGTACGGACTGCCTCACTTTCGTGTAAATTAATAATACTCGTGCAGCTTACAATTATTGTTCACAAGCTGAGGCTTCGGTGGTAGATTCGATTACCCACAGGATACACTCCTGAATTTTTCTTATGTTCCCATTAATTTATACTTCAGTTGAAATAAACTTACCTAAAGAAGATTACCATTGTTATAGTTTACGGTCTCAATTTTTTATATTCTAGAACCACTTTAGAAGACTAAAACCGTATTACATCATCACTTGTCCCTCAAAACATATCAATTTTACTATTTTCTCATTCCTCTTGTAACTACAAGTTTCAGTTCTTACTCCAATGAAGATACCTTATCTTCAATGAACCAAGCATTAAGGCTAAGCAGAAGAATATTTTCACCTAAATAAGAAGAGTGTTTTAGGAAAAGATTCCTCGTCTGGTTACCCTTACTTACTCATTTTTGTTTATTACAGATTAATTTCGGGAAGATGCACGGTTAAAAACATTTTCTTAAAATTGAGAAAAAAGTTCTTATCTGTGCACCAGGAAAAAAATTCTTGGAAATAAGATTTAAGCATTCTCATTTAATTTAAAGCGAGAGCATACCGGTTTGGAAATAAGATCAGTAATCTTGTTTTGAAACCGGAATGTTCTCATTTTCAATTAAATGAGAATGCTGATATCTAATTCCTAATAACATTGTTTATCGGTGCACAGATAAGAACTTCTTTTCTCAATTTTAAGACTTTTATTTTTATTTTTACTGTATGTATTGAATAAAGATCAGAGTTTTGATTTTACCTCTCCCTTCTCCCACAATTGTTGGATAAAACATAATGACGTATTGTAAAGGTTAAAGGCTACTATTAAACGTATTGTAAAGGACAAAGGACAGAATCCAAGATTTCAGAACGTCAAAGATATTTTACGTAAAACGAAAGCAAGTGTTTGTTAAATATTTGTGTATCTATGAGGAAATGAAGTATCTCGTTCTTGGGACCAGGGCCGGATTTAGCACTAGGCCCACAAGGCCCGGGACTAGGGGCGCAACTGTCACAGGAGCGCACTTTACAAGGAAAAATTGAAATCACTATTCAAAAGGTGATACAAAACACATTTTCAGCAAAAAAAAAAAAAAATTAAGGACCATGTAGGGGGAGCGCCAAACACCGTCACCTTTGACCCGGGCGACCCTCTCGTTCATAACTGACTTCATAATGTCTAGGTTGGAAGGGGAAAAGGACGAGAGGTGTGACGGGGAAAGGATCGGGGCGCTGATAGTCATGAGCCTAGGGCGCCTAGTCTCATGAGTCCGGTCTTGCTTGGGACTAAGCACTTTCTGGTGAAACAGAATAGCCTCACGGTATTCTTGATTTTAGTAGTCAGTGTTCAGGAAATTTTGGATGTAGTTAGGTTCAACTTTAATATAGGGGGATTCTAACTTTCCACAGTCTCTATTTCAGGTTCCAATCAGTCCTTGAGTTTCGTGTGAAGTTTCCAACC
>JAGDQP010047116.1:955-15117 GCA_022664845.1 Lepisma saccharinum
TAATAATACTCTAATACTACACTGCCAAGAAAATAAAAGCTAATCTATGCAAAGAAGCAAATTAAAATAAAAGTATATTTTCCATGTAAATTAAAATTCAATTTCTGAAGCCCTACTCTTCCATCAAGCCCTGATTTTTTAAAACGTTCTACTTAATCTGACATTAGACAATGTTGTTTCTTCTTCAATATAAAGCTTATCATATCTAAATACATAAATGTAGGAAATGCAAATTCTAATTTCATGCTCTTCAATATTAAACACTTTTTTCTGAATTTAGAATAATAATAATAATGCAACTATCAAAATAATAACAACAAACGAACTGGCCACTAAAATAAGTCATACTAACAAATTTATTTCAAACGTAAAGTATTAAATATTGCTCATAAGTTAAATGAAATCTACTTACCATTTTAAAAATTATGAGTGTTCCTATTGTATCTTCTTAATAATATTCCTTCACGCTGAAATACAATCAATCAATTAACATGAGTGAATGATGAATCTTCAATCGCAGTTCTCTATTTTATATTAGTGAATAAAACGGTACAGGATTTTAAAATGCTAACTGTAAGAAAATTTAAATTATTCGTTAAAGATTATTCTAGAAGGGCATTAACCTTTATTCAATGAAAACATTATCTTATTAAACGTCATATTTTCAGAAAATTTGTTAGTTCTAGTTCCGACTTCATTTTCTTTCTTCTGCTCAACCATGTCACGCGCACTACCTATTCCATCCACCAGTGATAAGACTTTCTCTAAGTAGCCAGCCCCATCTTCAAGTTTAACTCTGCATAAATTGGGATGTGACTCCATCACCAGGAAAAAGTTTGAATTTCTAAGAAAGTTCCAGATAACCTTCTTTCAAAGCAGTTGATACGCCTAAAATTCACATGTGCCATAACATTAACTGAACAAGGAACATAGTTTTTACCAGAATGGAAGAATCAAAAGCAGGCTACTAAAGCTACATCAGATGTATATCAGTTACTCTAACAAGTAAAGTGAATGTTTGTTATTTCTTAAACTGTTAAAATTAATGAGAACTACCGATCAGTGCCTCTGTTTACGGTTAGTGTCTGATCTAACATTTCATAATGAAAGATCTTCCACTGCTAAAATATAAGCCAGACGCCTCTCAAAGCAACGGATATTCCAAAGGTCAAATACTTGAAATAAAATCTACAAATGAATACACGCGACTAAGTGTCTTTACAAAGGAGCGGGATAGGTGACAAATGTCTCAAATAAAGAGCTAACTAAATGAAGAAGGTATTCCTTAGATATTATTTCCTTTAATAAGTAACACGCAATGTCTGCATCTAACGGTTCGTCCAGACGGCTAGCTCTTGAAAAAAATATCGTTACCTGAAGACAGAAGACAAAATGTTCTTACAATGGAACTGAATACGTTTTAAATGTCTCAAATAAAGCGCCTACTAAATGGATACGGCATTCCTCACACATTCTTTTTCTTCAATAAAAAGCAAGCAATGTCTGCATCCAACTGTTCGTCCAAACGGCTAGTGCTTGAAATAACATCTGTAACTGAAGACACGCGACTCAATATCCAACGGGGTACGAAACAAGTTTCTGAAAAAAGCCGAACATGGAATTTCTATACGTTCTTAATATATGTCTCATACGAAACAAGTCCTTTAAGCAGTTGCAAATTGTATGCTGCTTAAACGTCACGAGACAAATTAAGAAATTTACAATTACCGGCCGAGAGTGTGTCAGTTTACATTAGACAGCGTAAGAGAAAACATTTCCATGACTACTGTGAAGAATCCACGTAAATTTTACATTTATGATTACAAAGAAAAAATAAAGAAAAATGCATTACCTAATGTTCACTAGAATTTAGTATAACTATTTTCCTTAGACAAGTATTCAGAAATAGTGTTACGTTAACATTACATTTTTCAAATAGTAATAATTATAATTTTCTCTTCTTATCATCTTAAAGTTCCTAAATTATTTTTATGAGAAGCCGTTTAATTCCCTTATTTTTCTAAGTTATCTCACATTCATTTACGTTTTCATATACATTTTATTATCAATGAGGGAGTGTTTTTCACAAGCAGGAATGAAGTACGGAGGGCTTCTCTTATTTTTCTAACTTATTTGCAAATTTTTCACTTTCTATTTGTAAATTCCTTTTACATGTGCGTCGATTTTCAGAATCACTGACGAACTACGGCGGGTGCTTTTCATTTTCCGTAATAAAATTTAATATTATCTTCTTAAAAGTTATCTCTCATTCTTTTACGTTCTAATGGTTCCTTGAGGGGGGCGCTCTTCAGAAGCAGTGGCGAACTAAGGAGGGTGCCTTTCATTTTCACTAACAAATTTTAATTTCCTCCTCTTTAAAGTTATCTCCCACTTTGTAATATTAAATTCTTTTTCCATAAAAGGCGCTCTTCATAAGCAGGGGTGAAGAACAGAGGGCACTTTTTTTATGTTTACCTTTTAAGTTTTATCCCATTCCTTTACATTCTAATGGCAAATTCCTTTTCTGTGAGGGTGGCTCTTTAAAGCAGAGAGTTATTCTTTTATATTTCTAAGTTATCTGCCACATCCTAATGGTAAATTTCTATGAGGGACGCTCTTCAAAACAGGGGGAGGGATTCTTTTATTTTTCAAATTTGTCTGCCACGTCTTTCCATGAGGTGACACACTGCAAAACAGTGGCGAACTAAGGAGGGTCATGTCATCAAAATGACGGCTTATCCATTTAAAAATCTATCGAAAATTCTCAAATCACCTCTAAAATTAAGTTCGAAAAAAAACCTGAAAGATATGGAACAAGGTGAAAGAGAAAAAATAAGCATATGTGTGAAATGTTCTTTTTGCATAGTTTAACACGTCATGACGACTGCCTGCAAGAAAATGGCCGCATAAGCATAGAAAATTCTCGAATCATCTAGCAGGAACTGAGTTCGAAACCTAGGTAAAAACCGAAAAAAACTAAGACGAGCTGGCCTAAAACACAGTACCGTTGCACAAAAATGTGGATCATACAAGTAGGACTGAAAGTAGGTCACGCACGTATGCCCGGCCGAGCGTAAGCCTGAATAAGATGTAGCAAAATCCCGTTATCCCCTAAGGCGATGAAATTTAAAAGCTAGCTTCCGATTTCTACTGTTTGCTTCCCCCCATAGTAATAAAAACAGTGGGATCCTGAAAAGCAATTTTAATCTCTACCTCATTATATAAAATGGTGTGGACATCTCAACATACTTACAAGGGCGCGTCACGATATGTTGTCGCTGAAATCCGAATCAAAAACAGTGCATGTGAGAGCATGGTCAGATATGGAGAACCTCAAAATTTAAGGTACGATGGACAAAGGGGAGGGAAACTAAAAGAATTGAAATCTCGAAATTCACAGAAATTAAGTAAAATGTATATCCTCGGTGATTCAGGATAAACAATGTTACTTTCAGGAGGTGATTCCTGACAACGAACAAAGTAAAAATGTTCCTGTGAACACTGGTAAAATTTCGCTTCGGTTTGGAGATACCGTGTTTCCAACCTTGGGCTCAAAGTCGACACCAAGCAATGGGAAGAAATGAATAATTCTCAACAAGTCAGAAACGACTCATTGAATGAAAATTCCTCTTGCGGAAACTTTTTTCTGGCAACATAGTAGACATCAGGAGTGAAAAAACGATGTCACTGGTTTGTCAGTGTTACCAACTAGTTATAACGTTTAAATCTTTCAATTAACACTACGTCGTGTTATTGATATTTGACATCATCTACTGATGATAATGAACGCACGTAAAGCAACCATGGATGAGACAGAAAGATTTTCGCGACCTTATACAAGCTACGGGTCAGCCCAGTTGAAATCATCCAGCTTGACTGCTCGATCTCTTTCAAAATACTTAGTTTTAGAACTTATATTCCTAGTAGGCCTATAAGAATAGCTCAATACGGGTATTCCTTTATTCCTATCACAATCGATTAGTTATTGGCCTACAATTTTAAAGTCGTTTACAAAAAATGTAACATCTCCGTACAGGTTTATTATAGAACACTCAAACAAGAAACATTTCATGCCTTAAAGTTTGCTAGATATTTTTAGTTCACCACGTGAAAAAACTAAAACGTAATTGAACTGGTCAAAATGGTATACAAATGTGATTGTCAAAACATAATAAATTCCTGTTTGAAGGGCTCTATTCTCACGGAAGGAATTTAATGTCAACGTTGATCTCTTGTATACTATTGCACATCAAAGTATATTGAACGTCTACAAAATATGGAGGTAGATATGTGGCTCGTTATTTTTTTATGAATTGTTAAGAATCCAAAAATTCAAATTTTATGCGCATTGGAGTCCCAATATCTCTGGTGGGACAAAACATATTGTATATTTAACATGATATGTGATTATATAAGAAAAACATAAACATATGGTGGAAAATTTTTGTTTGAATGTCCTATGAGAAACCAGTATGTCCGATTTTGTAAACGACTGTAAAATCGGCTTCCATTAATTAATCGATAGGGATAGAAATAAAAGAATATCAATTTTGGACAATTTTTATGTAAGGAATTGATACTGTATATTGTCGAAAGAGGTCGAGCAACCAAGTAGTTGTATCAGATCGCGACAACCTTTCTGCCTCATCCATAGTATGCAACACTGGAGTGTGTGCTTTAAGTATGTTCTTTATCATCACTAGAAGATGCCAATACCCAATGACACAACGTAGTGCCAACTTAAAATTTTAAATGTTATACCTCATTGGCAGCACTGAAAAGCCGGTGACATCGTGTTTCTTTTTTTACTCCTGATATCCGCCATATTCCTAGAAATAAATTTCCGCAAACGTAATTTTCATTCAATGAGTCGTGTTATTGGTTCGTTATTACTATTGTCATGTTATCATTCCTAGGCGTCGATTTTGGGCGCAAAGTTGAAAACGCTGTAGCTCAAAACCGAAGCGAAATTTCACCCATGTTCATAGAAACATTTTTACTTGTATTGATGTCAGGAATCACCTCCTGAAAGTAACGTCCTTTATTCTGAATCACAGTGAATAAATTATTTATTTAATTTCTGTGAATTTCGAGATTTTGCTCTCTAGTAGCTCCGCTCTACCTTGTCCATAGTACCTTAAATTTTGGTAATGTGGGTATCTCATCATACTTTATTAGATGCACTATGTTTTATTCGGATTTCAGCGATAACATATCAGGACCCGCCCTTGTTGTGTAATATCATGAATATCTCACAAGGAACACCATTGGAAAGAACAGAAAATGTTCTATAGAAGGATGCAATACAGTTGTGGGCTTTCGGTGGGGACTCCATATGTGAAACTTTTTTTTCGTTTTTACCTCACTATACAGTGATTATAATTATAATTATTCAGGGTTTCAACTAAACACTTTTAATGCTTATTGACAATTTATTGCCACTTTATAAGCACCTTATTGGCATTTCATATATTTGATTAATAACGTAAGTTATATATGGTGTATGCCAAACCATCTTCAAGCACAAAAATGTACCCATCTATGTCCAGGACAGTTTGGAAGCATAGAGTAGTGGGGACGTAATGGGTTCCCCATGAGAAAATCGCCGGCTTCGGCCCGCAAAATCGGATTCATCTCTGACAAACGTGGTCATTTTAACGACTGCGAGTATCCGCCAATCTCCGCCGCTGAGCCGGCGGCGGATATCGGACAATGGCAGCGCCTATCACGACGGCGTCTATCTGTCAATGTCCGCCATTTGACCGATGACCGATATCGGCCAATTGCTCATAGGGTTGGTGGTAGATTGGTTTCCTCTAATGTGTAAGGTCCTCCATTCAATCCCGGATCGTATTACATGGGTTTGTGGTGTACAAAATCTGTGTGCGGGGAGTTTTTCGGTCGTTTCCTCTCGCTTTCTTCATTTCACCAATTCTGTTATTATCATCTATTCTACCTAAGCCAAAGTCACCTTAAGTAAAATTCGAGTTGAAATTGAAGCATAGGAGACACAATGCATCTCTATCCGTGTGCTGAATACCACATTTGCTATCTTTCTCTTCAGATAGGCACCAGTGTTTAACTGGAAAACGGAGACTTAAAGTGAATGCAGAAAAGTAAGCAGTATACAGCAGAAGACAGATTACAAACACTGTACCACTACGTTATAAAAACAAAAATATTCCATACAGACCAGAAGCAAAATACTTGGGTGTAAAACTTGATCACACACTGACATCTTTTCACATACTATTGTTAGTAAAATAGATCCATGCGCAAGGTATCTGCACTATACATCATCTTCAGATTTTCCAGTCTCACTCATGAAACAAGGTTACATGTCTACAAAATGATAATCCTGTCAACATGAACTGATGCCCCTGCAGCATGACAGCATGCTGCAACCAGTCATATTAAAAGAAATAGAGAGCGTTCAAATTAGAGTAGGATTATAATAACAGGGTATGATGGATACACTCAGAATATGCAGATCCTAGAAGACTTCAAAACTACCATAACACATATGCATCTTAAATTCTGGCACAATCTTACCAGGCAAGTAAATGAGGCAATAGCAAATATAGGCATAGCACATTCACACAGGCAAACATGCTGTACACCGAGAATACGAAATTTTAATCTAATAAGCAAATCTACTAAACTGCGACATTTGCTGAATCAGGTTCCGGAAGAGAAATCCGTTATCAACTGACGGAAGTTATCAACTGACTATTGATAAAACATTTACATTGAGAATATGCATATATTAATAAAATAATATACAATTCATTTAGAAGGCCCGATACTCGAAACAAAACCTGAAAGATAACCGTGACCGTGAACATTTCGAGGCTTTACTAAATGGTCCAATCGTTCAAGACCTATTCATGTTTTAGCAAAACAAGTTCCGAAATTTGAGTGAAAATCTGCGGTACTTATATTAATTCTGCGTTTATCAGAATTAACGATACTCGAAGTGAAACTTAATTTCTATCTATAACGAAATTCATTTAGAGTTGGTTTAGGAAATCGATTCTACAAACAGTAATAAGCTATGAATACCTAGTACCTATGAGTGACAGTAGCGACTGACACAATGAACACTGAATTTTGTCCTACTTTAAGAAATTGATATCTCCAAACATAATATGCCAGACGGTTTATCCACGAAAACCTGCAAAAGAGCGCGGGAGAAAAGTAGGAGAGTGAGAGAGATAGATAGAGAGAGCGGAACGAGACAGAAAGAAATAGAGGTAGAGAGAAAGAAAGAGAGAGAGAGAGAGAGAGAGAGAGAGAGAGGGAGAGAGAGAGAGAATGTATTATCCTATAAGAGAGGAAGTAAATAAGACGTCTAATCCAGTCGCTTAGTCATCGTTTACAGACGATCGGAAGCGTATATCTGCATTTGATAGGCCAATTAACTTTATACGAGTCATGTGGCTAGCACTGAAACTGTTCTTCCGGCTGCGAAAATGGATTCCACCTCTAACCCTAAAATCTTCAATCCTAACAGCCCACCCTTGCTATAGAATTCATTGTACCGTGTTGGCTTTTTCCCCATATCTGGCTCTAATATTTAGCACTGCAATTTTCTTTCAAAACCAACTTCTCAATATGGAACTTAAATAGAAAGAGAGATGAGAAAAGAACAGACTACAAAACTCATTTGTGAAAACTGATGAACTATAGTGCTGTTTTCTTTTAGGTAATGAATATTATGTTTGGCCATCACATACATAGGAAAAGGTGCGAGTACCCATTTCGTATTACATTTTATTTATATAATATTAACATAAGATAGCAGTGGCGGTTACAGGAATTTTGAGAGGAGGCGCAGGTGGAATGGCCTAGGACATTTTCGATATTTTCTCGCTAAATGAATAATTTTAAGTACAAACTAGTGTACCCGTGCTGCTCCGCAGCATTTTAAAATAAAGGAACTGGATAGATACAAAGAGAGGTAATGAACTATTAGGAGAGAAGAAGTTGTAAAATAAAGGACAAACACAGAAGAGAAAATAATATCATAAATCAATAATTATTATAGAACAAAAAATATATAATACTCTTTAAATTTACAAAACATTTTCCAAACAACGTTAGCGCTACGTCGATCCATTGGCTTTAGTTCAATTTTTACATTCTCAAAAGATCTAGCACACGATAGTGTTACATACAACCGGCAATGCCTGAAAAGAGTTTCAGGAAATAGTGAAGTGCTTACAAAATTGAAGGTGAGGGCTAGCTCTGGGGTCTTATTTATTGTTATACAGAATGCAACTTGAATTGTAAACTGTATTGTTTTGGAAGAAAATGGAAAAGTAGAGTCAGATGGCGACAAATGAAAGCTAGCAAGAAGTACTCGTCAGTCAACATTAACCTCAGTTGTAATTTGTAGATCTAAGAATTTATCACATATTTTGTGAAGAATTAATCTTATGCTATTATGTAAGTCTTGTTCTTCGTTAAGTTCCTCGAAAACATCGCCATAGATCCTCCTTCTTTCAGTTCTAGAATATATGGTGATAAGCCGCTCGTGTCTAAATTGTCCAAAAGTTCAGCGGGTATTGTAGAATTTCAGTTTCATCTTCAATAACTAAAGAATTTACCCTGAAGTAGGATTTTGATCTTCCAGGAGGCCGATAAAACTTTTTGAATTTAGCGTGTTAAGCTACTAACACAGAGAAACTGGAAATAGCTCAGACGATGTAATATCGTTTCCGTAAGTGTTAGTGATGATATTAGTTTCTGAGAAAATACAGGCTGGCAAACCAATATGACTTCATAGAATACAATGACGGATACCAATCTTTGAATCAATGAAATTAATCAATGAAAGTTCTTCTGGGTTAGCTTCCACATTTTTATCTACTAATGGAGAAAATATTTTGAAACTATTTTAAATATAGATAAGCAAAGGAAACTTGACGTTCCTTGAAAACGGTCAGAAAATGTTTTTGCAAGATTCAGGATCGAACCGACTACCTTTGGCACCGAAATACAAAACGTTACCGAATACGCCACGGAACCTGTTGAAATAGACCGTGGTCCGAGCGCTCTTTATACGATAGTTCAAGAAAGGATTAACAGAGTGCACTCGACTATTGTGTTCGCTGTTCCGCAAGAACATCTAGAAGGAGAGGGATGCGAATGGTTCGTAACATACCTAGGTTTTTAATTTTATTTATGACCTTAAAGCATCTAAGGCCCAGGCCGGTTTGGAGAGGGGAAGGGAAGCGGGAAGGTGTCGGCCAGGGCCTAATTTGCAAGTACCATTCCGGAATTATCCTGGTGTGACAGGAAAAACACTAGAGAAATCTCAGTCAAAATAGTTGGCTGCTGAAACTCTACCCAAGGCCTCGGGCTCGAGAGCCACGGCTGCTTGATAACATATTTGTGTGTAAATACGAAAATTAAAAAATAAACATTCATGAAAATCGGGCCAGTCAAAGCTCCTGGGCGACTGGACGTTTTACGAGACTATTTTAAAAATATTTTAATGTTTTCAAACATTTTTCGACAATATTTAGATTTTTCAAAAATTTTGTGTTTTTGAAAATGTTCCTCAAAATTCGATATTTTTGGATATATTTTTTAAAATAATGAAAATTTTGTGTTTTTGAATATGTTCCCGAAAATACGGCATTTATGGATTTTTTTTAAATTGAGTTTTGAAAATTATCGCGAAAATTCATAGCAAGCGGGGCTGCGACCCGTTATTATGGCCGCTGCCAGACATCTTCCAACACCCTTCTCCCCGCCGTATCCCGGCCTGAGCCTTAGATGCCTAAAGACTGTAAATAAAATTCAAATTCAAAAATGAAGATAGCAGTGTAAGATTTCATTTTACACTATTTATAATATTTAACTTTTCTCCCTAGTGCTTTGATGGCTCATCCCGTTATTTTACATATGAAAATAGATTTAATGATCTTTCAAAGAAAAAAATACTGCAATTCTAAAGCTAAAGTACCCGCCCCTTGGTGCGGAGTGAATAAAATATGTTGGAAACATTCATTGGGACTGTTACCAATACTCACTTACTCATGGTGGGCTGCTTGCTTAACTTGGTAAGTTTTGGGGGCTGCCCCCCTTTATCGTAACCATAATCTCTAGGTGTCTGTCTTCCATGGAGCAAATATGCTGTATCTGTTACAACCACCACCACCACCACCACCACCACTACTACCACTACTACTACTACTACTAATACTCCTGCCAAATACTACTATAATGATTTAAAACACTGAACCAACATATTTCTATTTACAACAATCCACATTTAAATTTAAGAAAATATTGTACGCCCGCTGGTGCGGGGTTAATAAAATATGTTGGCAACAGTCATTGAGGTGTCACCAATACTCAATTTCCCGTAGCGAGTTGCGCCCCTAACTTCGGGAGTTTTGGGAGCGGCGTCCCTTTTATCGTAACCAGACTCTCCGAGGGACTGCGCATCCATGATAAAGATCTGCTCCCATATCCCCCGTGGCTTGCGACCCCACAGAGGAGTTTTGATACATTTACTGTAGTCTACTCGTGATGGTACACCATCGTACCAAATTTCGTTTCCCTAGTTTTAGTGGTTTGGAAAACTATTTTTTCCGCGGACATTATTGGATTAAGATGACGACTTTTCTTTTAACGTTTTCTTATATTATCGTTACCTACTCGTGCTGGTACACCTTAATACCAAATTTCGTTTCTTTAGTTTTGATGGTTTGGAAAAGGCCTTTTGGCGACCATTTTGGATTAAGATGGGCGACGTTTTAACGTTTTCTTATATTATCGTGACCCACTCGTGATAATAAACCTTCATAACAAATTTCGTTTCTCTAGTTTCAGTAGTTTCGAAAACGCCTTTCTGAGCGGCCATTTTGGATTAACACTTCTCCAGTTGAGACTTGACGGAGGGGAATGTAATTTATTGATGGCTCATCTACGTGTTAATCCGGATATTTTAAAAATAATTATCAAAATAGGTCCAGTAGAACGACGGACAGACTGGACAAAGTTCGTGAAAGGAATACATAGGGGAGAACACTCAAACACTTCTCCCTCAGTTCAAGCTTGACAGAGAGGAATGCGGTTTATTGATGGCTCATCTACGTGTTAAGCCGTATATTTTAAAAAAAAAGATTGGTCAAAAAATCGGTTCAGTGTAAAGGGCGGACGGACTGGCCAAAATTTTAGCAAAGTTTTTTAATATAGAGATATCTATATTTTCCCCCTATATTATAGTAAATTGAAGGAGTACGTCACACATTGTGGTATAGCAGTCATTGTGGAATAATTGAAAGAAAGACTTCCATCCCTATATCAGACTAAGCTATAATTCCCTAAAATCCATAAATTATATTCAAATTCTATTAGTTCAGACTACCAATTATAAATGTCCCTGTATGACTCCATTCTAGTCAAGAAAAATAGTTCAAAGAAATGACTATCTAACCAGAAAACAATTAATACAGCCTTAATTGATGCCTAAAATATTTCCTTGATTAATATTTTACTTTGAAACGACTAATTTTAGTGAAACCAATGTCCTTACAGAAAATATACCTGGTCACTCGGCCTTTAATTAAAAGAAAGTATCAATTAAATCAGACCAGTATAGCCCGAGATATGGGCAATTGTTTGAAAATTTCTGCAATACGAGGTAATATTACGGAGGCACTAATGCGTGTAGAAGCAACATGATGTTTTGGTATAAAACGGGGGGAACAAATGAAACTTTCAGCTCTTGAACAATTGTCTATGAAGAGCGCGAATATGAGTGATAGACATCACAAAACCGTAGTTATTCAAATTGGCGTTCAATCAAAATGGTGGCTAGCGCCAATTTTTTGAAATGTTATATATATCGGCATCGTATTATGAGATTTCGATGGTTCCTTTTTTAAATGAAAGATCATTTCTTTGACTTCAATTTTAATTAAGAGTAATATTTCCATAAATCCAACATTTTTTTGGTTAAATTTAAGAAATGTGCGTTCTAACCTAAATTATTTTATTTAATATTTATTCAAGTATATTTAGTTTTAGTTTGTTAAGTGAATTTAAAAAAATAACAAGAAATGGTTATTATTTTCTTATTTAAAGTATTATAAGGAAATTATGATTTTTAGATAAATATATGCTTTAAAAATGGATGCTGGGCCGCGGTGGGTCAATGGTTTAGCGCTCACCTCTGATGCTAGGGATTGGTCGGTTCGACCCCATCTTATCCTATATGGACATTGTGGTGGACTAACACGGTGTGCGTGGCTTTCTCGGTGTTCTCCCATTTTCTCGCAGTTTCTTTATTCCACCAATTCAACTCATCATCCATCCGTCCTGAGCCAAAGTTGCCTAAAGGACTTAAAATTAAATGCAAAAGATGCTGCTTCTAATATATACTTTTATTTGAAGAAAAGTGTAATAATATTCGATAACCTGAACTAAAAAATCACTACTAATAAAAAGTTTAGTTTTCTGTTGTATTGTACAAACAGGTTAAGGCAAGTAAATGCATATTGGAAGGTGTTAGAAACTAACTAAAAGTATTTGATATGGGCCAACGTGTCTCAGAAATCTATTAAGAAGTACCATCAGCTGTAATAAGGTTCCATTCAGGTCAGGTTGTGACAATGAAAATGCATTTGGAGGACAAAGAAAGATCAAAAGGTTTACTGGAACAGCACAAAATATGTCACAACATTCAGAAGCCTAGGAATCGAGTAAACTGTTCCAGATGAGTTATTGAAGACAATTTGAAAGCTTACTTGAGATATGTATTCCAAGAAAATAAAAATTGATGTGATAATGAGCTGCGATAAAATTATTTACATCCAAAGGTGGGTGAAGTCGATAGCTGCTAATTACCATCGTGCAAGGATGCATTAGAACGCGCAAATTTCACTGAAGTCAATGAAATGATCTTTCATTTAAAAAGAAACCATCAAATTTTGGTAATGAGATGCGGTTATATGTAACACTGAAAATTGGCTATACCCACCACTTTGAATGGCCGCCATCTTGGATAGCTACATTTTTGGAATATCCATCACGTAGTTTCGTGCTCTATACACACCAGTGCACAAGTGCTGTATGTTTCATTTGTTCTCCCCGTCCTATACTACACGCAATAGTGTCTCCATAACGTTACCTCGTATTGCAAAAAATGTCAAATAATTGTCCAATAATCAATTTTCAAATATTACCAAATAATCTCGGGTTATACTTGTCGAATATAATTGACTTATCTTTTAAAATTAAAGCCTTAGTTACAAACTATATTTTATGTAAGGACATAGGTTTTTCGAAAACCAGTCACTTCAAAGGAAAATGTTAAATAAGAAAATATTTTAGGCTAAAATGAAATATTTTTTACATTTAACTGAAAAACTATTAGATTTATTAAAATATTGCTCATAAATAAAATTGTATCCAACGAAACTATCTTTAATTTAAAAAAAAATCGGATAACTCAGAGCCCAGATATGTTGATTTTAATAAATAGCGTCGGTTGCCGTTTTGAATGGCCACCATCTTGTATAGCTACATTTTTAGAATGTAAATCACGTATTTTTGTGCTCTATACATGCCAGTTTACAAGTGCTGAAAGTTTCATCTGGTCCTCACATTGTATAACAACAATTGGTCTGGCACAAGGACTAAAGGTTCTTAGTATCGCTGAACTCCGAGATTAGGTCCGATCAAGACAGATACTAAGCCCAGAAATCTGTGTCCAAAAGTACACTGTAAAACATTATAGTTTGATCAGAAATTCCATACATGTTGAGTGATCATGTCAAGTTTCACCTTCTAACTTTCAGTGTTGACGCATTAGAACAGCGCGAAATAATGCAATCTTAGTTTAACTTCCAGACGAAATCAACAACATTAAAATTACCATTTTGTACTTTAAAACTACGTGTTCTAATGAAATGTACATCAGCTAAAGTCCCAAATAACCCTGGAATTGAATATAGCCAAATCCTAGTTGAATTGTATGATGGTGGATCATTACATCGTTCAACAGCTTTTATGTGGCCAATTTAAAGAGAACCGTTAGTATCAAAATTCCAAAACTTCAGAGTATTACGTTCTAATAGGGAATATATGCTTAGTGTAAATTTGTTCATGGATTATATATAGAATTTTACATATTTGGTTAAAGA
>JAGDQP010047117.1:0-15117 GCA_022664845.1 Lepisma saccharinum
TGCAGCACAGACATATTACAAGTGAATAACAATCAACATGAATGCCCCCTGCAAGACAACAGGGGACAGTTTTTACCCTCTCCCTTAGCCCTTGAACGTGATGGTAGCCAGTGGAAAAATGTCGACAATTTCCATACATTGTTTGGTGTGACGTGATCGAACTTTGTGAGAAGTATTTGCTCCAAAAACAACACAATGACGTGATCAAACTGCTGGAGCACCTATTTAAATATGTATGTTTGATTATTTTTTTAAATTTTGTTTAAAAGAGCCGGCCGGTTTTTAACCTACAATACATAGAAAAAGTTGTTAACTCTGTAAAAATTGATAGGTATTTAAAAGCTAAGAACTATGATATGTAGATATAGCACACTGTGCACAAGTTATTACAGATTTTAGGTTTTGCTGATTGAACGATATAACTTTTTGCTCATTTCAATTTGTGTGTGCTGTGTCGGTAGTTTTACTTCACGAAAATGTAGTAATACTGAGCATTTAGGTACGATACTTTTGACTTGAATTTGTATTTTTATTGAGGTACAGTTTTTCTTTATGGTATTGTAACAGTTACTTTTGAGCAAGATCAGGTACTTTTGAAATATTATGCGCAAAAAGCTCAGAAATGGAAGCACGTTAATACTAAAGTTAATTCAAAACATTTTACTAAAATTATCTACGAATTCTCAGTGCCGTATCTACAGATTTTCCTATGGGGGGGAAGTTAAATTTTGCTGCCTTTTCAACCTTTCTTGTGCCGTCCTATCTATCGCTTTAGCCAAACAATACGACCGGCCTACGTGACGGCCACAACATTGTCTCGCATCATGTAGTGTGCCTTTGTTTTTATCTCTGGAGCCTGTCGTGTCATCTCCACTAAGGCAGTAGACTTGAATTTTAGAGATGAAGGCAGGTTGTACGGAATAATATAAAAATGTCTTAAGCCCCTCCTACACGATTCAATTAACATAGAATCAAATTCTTGAACAAGCAATTGGATGAGTGCGTATACGATCCAACTGGAATAATCAAAGAGTTGTATTCAAGTAGTGTTGAAAGGGCTAGGATGGTGCTCGTAGACGATTCGATAAGTTAAGCGGAAGTGTGAAGGAGCCAAAAGCACATGAGTCGATTTGCTCTTTCTGCGTTGAAAGCGGGAACATGGAGTGAATGTTAAACATGATATGCGTCGCTTTTAATAAAATAATAACCTGATTAACGGCTGCGATTCCGTAGTTGGTGATGCCTCGAACATCGACTTTTTATTGCTTTATTCAAAACTAATTCCAATTCTTATATAAGTTTTTATTTATTTCCGGTTACACGAACTTCTATAAACATCTAACCACAACTAACAATCCAAAGTGAAAATGCATATTTTATTATTATTTCGTTACATACGCACTCCAGTTGAACAAGAAAGCGCCATGTGGAGACATACTAATCGTGACACTTCGTGTCAGAATAGATTTATTTGCGTTCATTACTACATGCAGATTGTAGGGATGCGGCGGAATATTAATAGCATTGCGTCATATTATGAATGACACATTATTTGAGACAAAAATCATGTTCGCCATCTGGCTGATATGCCTAAACATGTCGAATCTTTGGCAGATTAATTTTAGAGTGCAAAATATGACTGGACTGGTGATCGAACCCAGAACATATAATGTCGTTCTATTACACACTTCCCACAACACACAACTTCCACTCTTGACATCAACTTTCGAATTTTTAAAGACAACACGAATAGTACTACGGTAGTTTTTTCTTGCATGTAAAGAGATTGTTAACAAAAGGTCAATGCTGCATGAGCCTAAAACCTCGCAGTACGTAGGGCCAGAAGACTTATGACCGGCAGAAGCTGGTCATGAAGAGGAGAAGGGTGCAAGCCCCACCTGGCGCAAATCATAAGAAAACTTGACTCGATCAATAAATATGCCAGCTGGGGAGGTAAGTTTCGTAATAAAAGAAACTAATAGCAAATAAAAATGATGACGCTATATATGTAATATTCTTCAATCCTCTATGCAACACTTTCTCAAACCAAAAGGAGGTTAAGGAATTCAACAACATATAAAACTTTACTGGAGGCAAACCGGTGATTAGACGTCCTGAAATTACCCAGACAGTGCTAGTTTGAAACCTCTGTTTGGTCCGGGATTTTTCATTGTCCGTGTTTTTTTTAATTAAGAGAATACTAATTTTCGTGTTGTTCTTTGTAAAACTGTATCCCCGATGGATGAGCGGTTACGCTCGTCGCCTTCTAATCAAGGAGTCCCGGGTTAGATTCCCAGTGGGGACATAAGTGGTTCGGACCCCACGTTAAACTGTTTATCCTGTCCTTAGGACGTCATCAGCCCATGGAAGGCAATGGCAAACCACCTTGCCCAGGGATTTTGTTTCGGGTCAAAGACCTGCCTTCGGGCAGAACACTACACCATCATAATTTTAAGCCTTGATTTCATTTTTTTGTCTCGCACTGAGATAGAATTCGTGCCAACGAGATGGTGTATTTCAATATTAACAGTTGGCACAACTGCCTAAAGCAGACTGCTCGACACAAAGAGAATATAGAAGATAGAGCGCCAACGGTGGTGGGAATTTGAAGCAGAAATTGGCATATTGCTGTTATATTGGATCTTCCCTACCATCATCAGTGCCCCACCAATAGTCTATCGTGCTCTTTCTACTGCTGTAGTAATACATAGCGGACGCTATCTTTGAGTATATTACGCCCCGCCAAAAGAGTCCTGAACTGGCCACAGAAAAATATTTTCACCCTAGATAAACCATAAAATAAATAATAGACTTCAGCACAAGTAAAATTGAAGACCAGATTATTAAAATTAATGAGAGAACATTGAGACAAATATCCTTATTCATTCTGTACACTTCATGGTTTAAAAAATGAAAAAGAAAAGAACTAAAATTAATATGGAAAATGCAGAATACTGTCACTGGTAATGACTTATTAATATTGTATCGGAATTAAAAAATAATGCCGTAAAATGTACTTATTGCTACTGAGAACTGGGCCACACAGGAAGTAAAGGATAAATGCCACAAAACATACCTATAACTGATGGCATACCAAGCTACACCTGCACTTACATAATGACAGCCAAATTGAAATGACTATTTACACTCTAAAAAATAAACACAAATATCCATGTGAAAGTATCAATAAAAATTAAATTACTATAGGAGAGAAGTTAATGTCATTACGCGAGTAGATAGAAGTCGTTACGCGCATTCTACACGTACCCTGGGGGTAGTAAAACCCAAAAATGGCTTGGGCAACAAAATGTTTTAACACTTGCGAAGTTTGTTAGACACAAAGAAAGATACATTCCACGTAAGGTATCCCATGGAAGGTGAAACCGAATTATTGGCTTGAAATGATTCGTACACTTTGCAATTTATATATTTACTAGTGCCGGCGGGAACTCTTTTTCAAACCCGGCTTATATGCTAATTAGAAAATAAATATTTAGATAGTGTACCAGTGACATTTGCGCATATTGGTACTTCAAGGAACTAGCATAAATTATTTCTTATTAAAATGCTCTCATTAGTGTGCGAAATAACGGTATAAGTTTACTTTATTAGGAACCGGTACCTATTTCTTTCTTCTTTTTTGTGAATAATGTAGTCAGAATGTAATGACTTGGACTAATACAAAAAGTGGACGTGTTTTTGAAACGGGGAAGGTAAAAATAAAGCTTTGGGATGGATTAAGTTAGGTTACTTAATTTTAATTAAACAACTCAGGAACTTCCATATTTAAAACAATGAAATTCAAAAGTTTGAAACTTGCTCGCTAGATGGTGCTACAATTTTCCTATCTCCCACATGCTATAATTTCCACACGGAAAAACAAAATTACTCCCGCAATTATGCCACTATAAATTTGAAACTTTGCGAAGAAGGAAGCCATAAGTATAGAAAGTGATTGAACCGTGCGAATTTGAGATATTTTGCTTCGTTTACTGTTGAGAGGACTTCATTTTTGCATAGGAAAAACGCTTCGAACTCGATATTATGAGCAATAGAAACATGACACTGTCATTTTTGGACATAATCGAACAGACCAGAAGGGCATTCTATAACTTTTATTATTGAAAATAAATATAAATAATTTTACTGATTTAGACCAACGAATAAACACAGTATCATTAACTGAAAATATGCAGAACATAACTAGAAAACCAAATATGTAATTTGGCCTGGAATCCAAATTAAATAATTAAATATAATACAACTCTATCTTTGTGGGTACAACGTTCAGAAAAGCGATCAACTGGCACTACACTATCCTCAACCCAAAGCCGCTAATGATAGGGGGCGCATTAACATCCAATAAGAATGGCGCACTGGTGGGCCGGCACGTGAGTCCGATGCTGTTACCAGCAGATATTTTGCAGGTTTGACCAACTTCACTTAATTATTTAACGAATGTAATATATTTACAACTTCTTAACAATTAGTAAAGTATTAAAGAAGATAGGGAATCGTCCTCAATGTTTTATCCCTCTGAATATTACCATTAAACTGTATGAGTTAGCAAACATATATACCAACAATTGGATTGTTCTTTTCATTGCAGAATACAAATTTAACGCATTTTATATTTCTGAATACTTGTGCTATGAATAGAATGGGAGAAAGCAGAAAATAAAATGGTCTCTCCATATATAAAAATGTATTTTCATCATAATACTCTCAATGTAAATTACGAGCGTTTCTTAATTACCTTGCAAGCAACAGAGTAATGTATAAGTTTCCAGAGCTACTCCTAGCAATGCATTTTAATTTAGAATAGCATGTGTTATATTCTAAACATAGAGTAACATACAATAAATTGTTCTAACCATAGCATACTTTTATAACACAATACGTTCTACATTTATTCCACTTCTTTGAAATGTTTTTGACGTGGCATTCTTATCTATTATGTGCATATAAAGGGCGTGTAAAAGTACTCGGAATGCATATTATTAAATTGTGAAATTATTCTTGAATTATAATGTAATATACAACTTTCCAAATAAGTTATTTGTAACTATTCACTCAGGTTCCCTCTTAGAGCATGAAGCTGTTCAAACAAAGTTACCATTTTTATGAGAAACCTACGAAAAACATCAAAACAAGTCCTTATTTGGTTTCTGCTAAAACATATATTTAAAAGTATATTTCTACCATAGCAAGATTATTTAGATGGAATAAGGAACATTCGTTTTCTGCCGTATTACATTCACTCATGAAATTCATTAACTGACGCTGCCTGTAACATGAAAATGTTATAATTATGCAATTAGGTTTTGCTACAGGGAAGCACAGTAAAGGTACTATTATGTTTAATATATATTTGCCATTAAAAACTTAAAATTTAGCTATTCACGATTGATAAAGTAATGTTCAAATCTCGGAAATAGTAATAACAAAACTTTTTTTTCTAAAAGTAGCATAAAGAATTGCACAAAACCCTTTGTTTCTGTTTCTTTGCCGTAGTTAAAAATTTTCGGTTTTCAAAGATCGCTAGATGATAACAAGTTGCCAAATACATATTAACAATTACCATATATTGCTTCTCTTCGGTGCTTAGAAAAGTTACACTTAACAATTAAAAATATTTGATTAGCAAACTATATTAGCATATTTACAAAACAGATTATATGGGAATATTTAAGAAAAAGCATTCCACCATGTGCTTGTACCACCATCGTCTCTCTGTATTCACTGGTACCGTAGGGGTGGAAACTCATGTAGTGTTCTTCATTTAGATAAACAACAGCGTCTGCTATTACATATATTGCATATGTTACTATAGCGGGTGAATGTGACACAAGTTATTACTCATACTAACGTCCAATAGACAACTTGCATTAAATGCTCCTCAGAAAACACTTTCAGTAGACTGTTGAGCTTATTCTGAGATCTCACATTCTATATGTTGACACCACTTTTTGTCTGTTCTCAACAATCATGCTGAATACGTTTTCAAGATTTGGGTTATTTTATTTAGTCATATATGGGATTGTGACTAACTCTAACCTAATTGTTCTGACTATAACGCCCCAAGCTGACGGAGGAAAGATTTATTGCTATTTAGGATCAGTAACAGCGAAAGCGACCGACTGCTTCTTGACCATAAAATTCCACATTTTCTCGCAAAACAGAAATTGTCGCTAGCTCTCACAAGTTCTAGAGAATTTTAAAACTGTTTATCGTTTCATTAATCATTTAAAACTATGGTATTAGTTTCATCACAAACATATTCACACCGAATAAAAGAGCAAATTTCAGAGATTGAAATTATAGGTAACAAGTTACAATATTTTTCTACGTTGCCATGTCTGATAGTGATTTCATTGTACTTTCGTGTTTCGCACGGAATTTGTCCATTCAATCATCGTGCTTTCCAACAATTAAAAATGCTGCAGTTTTAAGATGAAACTCCATAAACTTATTCATATCACAGTTCAAGGTTTCGCGACTATTTTTTTCTGAAATCCGATAGATTTTTCATTCCCAAACAACTCAATAAAATTCATGCGTTACGTATCGCTTAGCATTAAAACTGTAATTAATCAATTTCTAAATACAGCAAAATCTCAGTCCAGAACATCTACTCATGCACATACAACTTGATAAAAAACAAACAAGTATTATTTTTAAAAAAATCAAAGTGTGAATAGCCCTTAAGTGAAATTCAGTGACGAAAGGATGAAAAGGGAGGACATCAAGAATTAGATCTGCGCTCTCTTGAGATCTGTCCATCTGAGTTCCGCATTAATTCTCTGGGAAATGTGTCAGGAACAGGCTTCTATCCAGCTTTCTTCTATATTGACCTGCCTTAACGGCTGCCTTCAGAATAATCGTCAGAAATTTACACCTACAAGGAAAAACAATAACCTTCAAGGTTATAGATGAGGTTGATAAAGTAAACCTTAGATCAAATGGAATTACAACAGACCCAAAAGACTTGTTGCAACTTATCGATAGAATCTTCGAAAGAAGAGAAGAAACCTTTCGGTTGGACAGCGTATACAGGCAATTTGTAATGGTCTACGGCAGGATAGCGTTTAATCCTGCAGAGAAGTTCCTGGCGTGCTACGTCCACACCAGACAACCCTGAAATGCTTAAGTTGGCCCAATTAAATGCAGACAGATCTAAATTAGCATGTAGTGAAATAAGACAATGGTGTGAACAAGAAGATGTGGACGTGGCATGCCTGCAGGAGCCTTACACAAGAAAAGGTAGATTGCAAGGGATGCCGGCTGGGGTCATGCAGTTGTTGCCTCTAGATAAAAACCCCATGGTGGCAATAGTAATATTTAAAGGGATATTGAAGTTCTGGCACACACTGAATTTAATGATAAATGGACACAATGTGTGGAACTAAATTTTAAGAAAAGCAAATTAATTATAGTTAATGTTTACTGCCAGTTCTCTCTCCCTACTAATAATTTTATACTTAAATTAGATGATATATTAAATAAGTTCAATAATAGATGCATGTTAATCTTGGGAGACTTAAATGCGAAATCTCCGCTCTGGCACTGCCCCAGAATGGACCAAAATGGAGAGCAGTTCGAGGATCTAATACAACAACACAACTTAAATGTTATAAATAGGGACTGCCAACCACCAACTTTCAGGGGCAGGGCCGGAGCGGAATCAAATATTGGGTTAACCATGTCTAAGGAAAGTATTTACAATAATGTATTAAATTGGAAAGTAAATGAAGATGTTACTACGAGTGCACACAACGTCATCAGTCTGGATATAAACTACAATCAACAAACCACTGAAGAAAAAGACGAACAAGATGAAACAATGAAATATCAGATTAAAAAAATAAACTGGAAAATATTCCTAAGAACTCTAAAATTGCCTCAAATAAATAACAACTGTAATTTGAACGAATTGACAGAGGGTCTGGAGCAGGCCACAATTAGAGCAATCAAGGAATCAATACCTATATATAAAAAGAAGAAAGATGCTCAATGGACCGAAGGCATGGAAAGACTAAAACGAAAGATGAGAGCAGCAAGAAAAAGTTATAGAGCAACTGGAAATCACGAGCTCAGGCAGGAAAGACTCAGAAAATATAGGAAAGCCAAGGAAACATTTGAAAAAGAATTGTTTGAATATAGAAAAAGAACATGGGAAAAATTCGTCGAAGAAAATCTTAGTCTGGATCCGTGAGGTAAACCATATAAATTAATAATGAAGAAAATAAAAACCAAAAGTGCTTACAATATGTTAAAGAATGACAATAATGAATACACCAAAGGATGGAAAGACACCATTGAATTATTATACAAAAAGCTATTTCCAGATGATATTGAAGATGAAGATAATGAACAAAACGTAATAATCAGGGAGAATGCAAAAACATACAACGTAAACTTTGAAATAAACAATGAAGAATTAACAGTAACAAACGAAGAAGTAGAAATAGCAATCAAAAGTCTGAAAAATGGTAAAGGCCTGGGTCCAGACGGGATTAAAAATGAAATTTATAAACAAAACAAGGAACTGTGTCTATCTAGGAACCATATCTATCAAGGTAATTCTGCGAATGTTTTAAACAAGGAGTCTTTCCAAGCTCGTGGAAGGAAGCAAAATTAGTGATCCTACTGAAAGGAGAAGATACAGATAAGACAAACCCGAAGTCCTACCGTCCGATTTGCCTTTTAAACATTGTTAGCAAAATTGGACACCTATCAAATATCTCCAGTTCACCCACCAAATATATCCAAAATACCCATTAAATATCTCCAGGACACCGATCAAATATCTCCAAGACACCCATCAAATATCTCAAGGAACCCATCCAATTCTTGCGGGAAACCCATCAAATATCTCCAGGAAACCCATCGAATGTATAAAAGAAACACATCAAATTTCATCAGTACACCTATCAAATATCTTCAATACACACAACAAATAACTTCAGGACACCCATCAAATAACTCCAGGACACCGATCAAATATCTCCAGGACACCTTCCTAAGTAAAATTAAAAGTTGGTGTACCACAAGGCTCAGAACTCGAACCGCTTATGTTTTTAATATATATCAACGATCTTCCTCAACATATCACACAAGGAAATACAATTCTTTATGCTGATGATACTAATGTACTAATCAAGTCCGATATGACAAATCTTCAACAAAAAATCGACACAACAGTATCTCAATTAGAAAATTGGTTTCAACATAATAAACTAAAATTGAACAGTGAAAAAACGAAATACATTTATTTCTATAAGAAGCGGCAGACGATCAATGCTGCACAGAAATTAAGCATATTAAATAAGGAAATTAAATCTTCTCAATTTAGAAAATTTCTTGGTGTAATACTTGATAAAGAGCTAAAGTTGAAAGAGCATATTGATATATTATGTGGTAAACTCTCTTCAACCATCTTCCTAATTAGGTCATTAGTACCAATTGTTAACAGAAATACTATATTAACGGTGTATCACGCCATGTTCGAATCACAATTAAGATACGGACTGGCTTTTTGGGGTTACTCTCCGAATAGACAGAAACCCTTTTTATTGCAAAAGCAAGCAATAAGAACGATAACTGGCATGTCTAGACGTACGTCATGCAAAAGACTATTTCGAGAATTAAATATATTAACTTTTTCGTCACTTTATATGTATGAAGTACTTCTTGTGACATATAATAATACTGATCATTTGAAGAGAAACTACAATAAACACAAACACTATAAAAGACACAATCAAGATCTGTCCCTACCCTATCACAAAACAACAATGTTCTCCAAATCCAAACTATATATGGGCATTAAATTTTATAATGATCTACCCGTAAATATTAAGCATGCTAAAGACAAAAACACCTTTAAATCACTGTTAAGAAAACTGCTTATTGAAAAATGTTTTTATAGTGTTGAAGAATTTTCACAGTCAGGAATAAGTTGAAAACTATTGAGTTGTACCTAATAGCAAATGTGTTTTTTTTTCTATGTAAATATATATTGTGTATTCACTCTACCATTCTTTTTAATTGTACTCTGTTTTCTTTATATTTTGTGCTAATTTATCCTTGTCCATTCACTGCAACATAAATCATTTTCTGATAATATTATTTTTGTAAATATGTTTGTATTCTTGTGTGGTAGCAAGTTATTTTCTTTGTAGAATTTGCGTTTCTTTCTATTCTTTGCAATTCTATCTTGTTTATATATTGTATTCATTGTAATAGTAATTCTTATATGGTATATGTATGTATTGACGTGTCTGTGTGTGTGTGTGTGTGTGCAATCTGTATTACATGTATCTGTAATGACGTATTCTATTCCAGAATGCTTGTGCATGGAATATGGTCATCAGAATGAAAATAAATCAAATCAAATCCAATCAAATCAAATACATTTTTCGTTGTCCTAGATTGAGCACTTTTGTGTTAAATCACCACAAATTGATTTCCACATACACACACACACACACACACACACACACACAAATCGGAGACCTTATAAAACATGGCATCTACTCAACCAACTATGATCAGCAAATGTCAAATTGAAAATAAACGAAAGCAGAAAATAAACACAAAGGGGGCGTTCGGAATCAATTCCTATCTCCTAACTCCTACTCCCTTCGGGTAGAAAATATTAAAGGTACCTTCGCTTCTTGCACCGAAGGAAATTGTTTCGTACTCCCTTCGACAGGCGCGACATCTGTTGATAAATGTGAGAAGATTTCTTAACTTCCGTTATTATATCCATACGTTGATTGGTACTGTAAACATATGGAACAAATCGCAAAACACGTTTATTTCCCTATAGTAAGAATTACAGGACGCACAATATATTAGTATGATTCCAAAAATACAAACGGTTGGAATGTTGCGTGCTATGTCCACGAGAACTTTTTGAACGAATGTGAAACCGAAATTGGTGAATGTGTATTTAGGTTTTCACAATTTACTCTATTTAACGTAAAATATCTAATGCTTTTCTAAAGTTGGAGAGGTGGCGTCTCCCTATCGGAGTTCTGGCGGAATTACTAGCTGCAACATTGTTTCACATGTAAAAAGGAATACATCCCTGTGTGTTGCGTTCAAAACAAACTGATGTGTAATGCTAAGTGGCTTTGTGACAAATATCATGTCATCAATATGGCCGCCTACAGTTTTAACCATACTGACTTTAAAAGCTAATTCCATTTTCATTCAAGATATAAATTTAGTTCTTGCTTTACTAGCTTTAAAATAACAGGAATAATTCCTTTTATGCAGTGCTAGGTGTTGGTTTCTAATTGGGAACCCACGGCATATAACATACATCGCTTGGTTCACCCTGACAGTAATGGTACTAATAGGTTGTCTAGTTACTATTTTTAATAACTGTTTTTCAATTTGTTGGCACTAATGGAAATTATTGATTTTATTTCATTATAATGTGAAATCCGGAGCCCGTGCCTTCCTGTTTACACCAGTCTGCCGTATTATATTTTTTGTACTGTATACATAAAAAACATCACCCTCTTCGTTTTTGTAATTATATACGTGTCTCAGCGATCTGTGATTCTCGTTTTGTTCTAGTGGTTTCCCCATATTCCTGATTATCTTCGCTATTTTTTTCTTCTGAGACATTTTGTGCTCATGTGTTTGACGACAGACCCACATACGTTTTAATTCTTCTGAGATCTGATGTTTTAGTTTTTCGGTTTCTTTTTTCGGTATTTCTGTTTGTGTGGACTACAATTTTAACCATCTGGTTGTAGTGACTGTGGTTAGTATATACTTTCAACATTCTAAGTTTGTTTTTATTCAGTGAGAACTTGTTTTAGTGGCCACCAAATCATGTTCTGACCGGACTCTTGGCTGCTTGACCTGCGGTATATACTGTTACATCTCTTTCAATTCCTCTTGTCTGTTTGGATGGTTTCCTGCTTGAGAAGAGCTAACCTGGTTTCTATGTTCAATGTGTTATTCATTACTTCCGTAACCGGGCTTTATAGTACGTTTCCGGTTCATGTGATTTCTTATTGCATTGTTTTCGCCCTTAAAACAACCTTTTTTGTATTTAATTACACTTTACAATTCCATATTTTATTTGTATTGTGACGCATAGCCAATCTCCGTATGTGTTTAGACGTTTGTATTCAGCATATTATCTCAGGGCAGGACCAAATATTGGTACTGACGTAGGACATAGGCACGGATTGTTCCAGTAGCTGTGCTCCTTTTTCGCAGTGATTTATTTGCATCCTATCCAATGCAGGGTTTACATTAGAACCACTATCGGCATGTATAGTGTAGTAAGTAGTGGTTGGAATATTTCACTTTTTGGAGTGGACTCTCTCCCATTTCACTATTTATGCTGAGAAACAACTTTCTCCGTAGTGTTTTTAAGTTATACTTTTCTATGTAGGAGTTCCAGAAGTCCCCATATGTGTTGAGTATCATCTTTTTCCTACATCTATTTTCCCAAATGTTTTTTTTTCTGTCACATTACTCACACAATAATATGTTAGGTTTTTGCTATGTTTTATTTGAGCGTCTTCTTCACTAGCCAGTCCCAGGTTCAGGGGCATCATGGCCCTCTACTTTATTGCGGTGAGCATGGGCCTCCTACAAAAATTATCACTGCATGAAGACAAATATAGAATTCTAAAATAATGTAATAACCACAGGCACTACCACCTTATGGTTAAAATTGTAATCCACACAAAGATAAATAGGGGAATGAATACTACCTACCGAAAAATTAAAAAATCAGGCTCTGAGAAGATTTGATACACACATGTGGGTCTGTCGTCATACACATGAGCACAAAAAGTCTTACATGACAAAATAGCAAAGATACTCAGGAATATAGTCAAACCGATGGAACAAAACCAGCATCAGAGATCGCTAGGATACTTATATAACTACAAAAACGAGGAGGTTAAAATTCGCTTATTATATATACAGTACAAGAATAGAATCCAGTAGAATGGTATGGAGAGGAAGGGCTGGGCTCCAGGTCTCGTATTAGAATGAAATAAAATCAAAATGTCCACTTGTGTCCAACAAGTTGAAAAATAGTACCGTGAGCTAGACATCATCTTCGTACATTCCAGTAAGGGTGAAAAAAGTGATGTTTGTTGTATACCGTGGGTACCAATTGGAAATCTACACCTAGCACTGCATAACATGAATTACAGTATTCCCGCTATTTTAAAGATGATGATTATGGTATGTTACCATAAGTTATGCTATGATTATGGTACAGTCATGATTGAGATGTGGTTCGAAGCTCTTGGAAAGCACAATTTCGTTTATTTCGTGGTGTATTTTTGTTAATATAGCTGTTTCATAGTTATTCGCTGTTAAACAGTGCAGTTAAATGTGTGACCATAACTTTTTTCCCACTTTCAGGTACTATATTTCAAAATGGCGGCAATGACCAGGAAAGTTTTAGTATTCAAATTTACGCCTGGAGTATATTCTCGACAATAAAACAAGAATTAAGTTTCTATTTTGAATGAAAATTGAACTATTGGCCTTTAAAATCGCTATGATTAAATTAGTAGGCGGCCATATTGATGCCGTCATATTTGGCACAAAGCTACGCCGGACGGAAGTCCACCAGGTAGTTTTTGACATACTGGATATCTGTTGAAAAAGCAATGGAGGATTTTGTGCCCCCGAATGGTACTAAGGAGTGGTCTGGCTTATGGACTAATATATATCTCACCAAAATTTAATAAAATTAAATATAATAAATTCTCCATTTGCTTTACAAAAATTTAAATTTCTTTTATCCTAGCCTGATCCATACACAATTTATCCATACACAACTTATTTCATATAAAATTTAATTGGTTATTATGTCTCGATAGCCAAAGAAAAACAATCAATCGTCAATCTTTTTAGTAAGGTTAATCATTACGTCAGTATAATTTAGACTGATTATAAAACGAGCCTTAAAACACATTAAAAAATATAAATCTGTTCAAGTTTCTTTTACATTTGAGCGAAGAAAATTAATAAAATGGATGAAAAAAATGTTTGGTAACAATTGCAAAATATACAGTAAGTTGGTACAAAGCTTTAACTACACACATTACGTTTAATCCAAAATGCATTGATTAAACTTTATTTTTTCATTTACGTATAGTCATTCTAGTTTCCTGAGCTTTTTCCAGTACATTGTTTAGATGCCTGTTTTTAACATAAAATGCGGGAGCTTAGGAACATACGAATAATTTTGGGGTTAACTTGGGACCTTTGTTGTCGAAAAGATTTAACAATTTCTCTGCAATTACAGGTTCTCTACTTACATTAGGGAAAAAGTTATTGACATAAAATGCTATTTCTATTTGTTTCACTGTTTGCTCCCTCTGTTTTGTAGCGAAATACGTGGTACTCTGTGTTGTAACTTGAATTCATGACTTATCATAATCAATGGCCCAAATCATCCTCTTACTCCATCAGTTCTTCAGTTGTTAAATCGCGGTGAAGTCCGGAAATGTATGACTAACTGCTGAGCGTACACACGAAGAAAGTAGCATGGAAAATAACTGCACAAAACAATGAAGCCAACGAAATAAAAGGTGCTGGACAAAGAAGGAAACAAAGATAGCACACTGGGTAGGACTAGAAACAAAGAAAAAACTGATAGTGTAGAAAATCTTGTAGAACTCACCCCTAAACCTCCAAATTTTAACTAACTACAGTCCAGCTTTCCTCCCCGCTGGATGCAGAGCAAAAAGTTCCAAATATAGCGTAAAACTCTGACATTGGCAACCCTGACAATAGCGGCGAGAATTAAATTATTAAATCAGGAGCACAAAGCACTGCTATTATGAATGTAACCCGATAAATTTGATTATAGTCATGTATGTGTGTATTATAAATATGCATATACATATATTAGGAGGCTGTTATCGCTCATATATTAACTTTTACGTGTCTTTTACCTATGATCGTCCTAGTCCGAAAAATAACGTCATGGACTTGGAACGATAATGGATGGTCACAAGGAATTCGAACCCCACATCCGAACAACTTCAGTGACGTTTTCCAAAGCTTAACCAGAACGCGTAAAAGGAGAAGTGTTATCTCTGGGACCTGTTTCGC
>JAGDQP010047118.1:0-15117 GCA_022664845.1 Lepisma saccharinum
AAGGCACGTATATCTACGTTTCAGTAAAAGATCCTATTGTTTTCCATGCAAATGGGCACGCTGGTATACGTCTGTGAGCAAATGGGTCAGTGGTGTATTTACGTCGGGTTGAGGGGTGTCCGTGTGGTTCGTGATTGGTTAGTTATGCCTATCAATGTACTGGGGAACATAAATTCTAGTACTAAATTGCTTCCAGCAATATTTGGCTTATATTCACAATTTAATCTGTCTGCGAGCATTTTAACATTAATTTCCCATAAGAAAAAGATCACTTTCGTAGTTTTCGCTAAGAAAAACGAAGAAACGTGAGTCGAATATGTATGCACTTACAAGGTTAGTCTTATTCAATTTTTGCATGCCTCCCTTATGTACTTGCAAAATTTCTGCGAAAAACGTGTAATCCTTCTATCCTAAAAATAGAAAGAAAAAGGGGACAGGAGTTATGGAACGCACTGTACAAGTTGGCGAAACCAGTAGTGTTTATTATCGCCATATTGTTCTGTGATACGATGGGAGCGAGGAAGAAGAACCAAGTTGAAGGTGAGTTTATTATATATGTAGACTACACCACATATTATGAACTCATTTGATCAGAATCTTATAGCTTTGCTCTTATTTCGAGTATGTTCAAATTTGAACAGAACTATAGCAACCCTGAAAACACAAAGTAACGCACTCAGATGTGCACATCTACGTAGCACATCTGTTCAAACGTACACCAGGCGTCAACAGCTGAATGCTCCATCAGAGCTTTAAGGTAAATGCAGTACGAGAAAACAATCCATGTTGTGCAACGCGTTTGTTACCAATGTTTAGCAAATGTTTGGAATCAGATACAAAAACTAATTTCGAGATACAGCACACAGTATCAAGAAAATCACCATGCTAGGAGATTTCAACCATTCGTGACTGAATAGACAGAGAATAATCCAAGAAAATTACCAGTTAACTCGTTAGAAGCATTTGAACATGATAGAACTTGCGTTTCAAAGCACTTTCATAATACTGTCCCAATGGCTTTAAGGTCTTCACAGCACCTTAAGATACAAACCGTAAAGTTCTATTTTTATTTTACAAAACGGGGAAAAGCCTTGCTTTTATTTCAGGGTATTATTCTGGCATTCATCTAGTGTAACTGAGGAGAAATTGGGTAAAATCTCAGTCACGATTTGAGCCCTTTCTTTCCATTACGAGGCCAGTACATTTCTTATGAGTAACGAAGCTGAATTAATGCTTCTGACTAGACGTCGAGATAAAATCATTACAAACAAATCTCTACGAAAACTGAATGTTCTGTTTCATCCAGTACAGAGTTACATGTTTCCGTCAGATAATCAATTACTTTGACCTCTGATGATCCACTCAAAGATTTAGCGATAACTGACAAACTTTGTGGCAGCCTTCTGCACATATAAAGGACATTATTATTTTATTATGATCAATTCATTATTTATATATTGATAAAATGACTTCTGGAAATGATCACGATCTTATATGTAAACTGCTTATCTCGTGATAGGAATTATGCATTTCTGAAAAGTTGTTTGGTGCTCACTAGATGGCAGCAGGAAAGTCGTTATCTAGGTGAAGTGACTAACTTTCGTATTTATTATTTAATTCAAGCCTTTCTTTGATTATTTCCGTTCTGTATTTATATTATTGTTATTATTTAATTCTCTTTTGGTTACCTTTTATCGTTTCAAAGTTATTAACTTCTTTTACTGTATAATCGCAAAGATTTATCTTACCCTAGAAGGTATATACTCCTGGCGGGTTTCTTGAATTGTAAATGATATGATAATTATGGGTACTGCTATCCCAGCAGTTCTGGAGTTTAACAGAGCTCCACGACCAAATAGTCACCTTCCTCCCAGTTTCATGTCCTTTATTTAAAAGTATTTTATCGTTTTACGCCTTTTCACCTGCTGGATGCCCAACTATTCCCCGATTAGCACGCCCGACACCTTCGCACAATGGAATAGATCTACAGGTTCGACAGTCTCTAGTTCGATGCTCAACGACCTACAAAAGTGATTTTGAAGACTTACACTCCACAAATTCAGAAGCATGCAAGAAACCTGCTTAGAAGAAATACACAGAGTTCCACTCATAAGATTAGTGCGGTTGCAACTTGCTGCCTCGGTCAAAGAGCGGTTGAGACCAAAAGGAAATTTCTTTGCTAGTTGAAATGAAAAAACTTTCCGTACGATGATTAAGGGAAGGGACTGATAATAGTTACCAGTAACGCGAATTCTCTGTATTACGGTTAAATATATTTTTAAATACCATATTCAAATGCCCAAGGAATACGTACACTTCAAATCACGAATATTTTTAAAAGCAATAATAGTTGTCAATTCCATTAAACAGAACACAACAACGACTATCTGAAAATTACATTACAAACGAAACTGTAATTTAACAATTGGCTGCAATAGCATACCAATTAACGTCTAAAGACATCTATAGGTATCAGTCAGTGGATGGAACATATCTCAGAAAATATACTTACGAAGAATTTGAAGGTACTAATTCCTATGCACCTCCACTTAAAATGTATAACTGAAGTAAAAACGAAAGTTTCACTCAAATGTATGTTATATACACTATGTTGATCACAGCTCGCAGGCATGAAATACAAGAGAAGGGTGGCCGGTATAGTTCTGCAAGTTTGGTTATTTATTTTCTCTCCCAACTCACAAAGTTACCTATTAGAAGATTTTTCATATTTTCGAATAATACTTCTGAACAAATACTTTTCTATTTCTTTAATTTACTTGACTCATTCAATAAAACACTTTACATTTAATATAAAACTGAAAAACAAATAATCATGACACTACAAAAGTAGCAAATTCATTCGTCAGATACTTTCCAATGAACCGTTTTAATGATTTCCATTACAATGTTACACTGCTTATAGCTCATGGTTCCTATTTTCATTCTTTTCCTGTGGTTAATCACTGGTAGAGCGCTTACATCTGGTGCGTGGGATTCTCTGTTCGATCCTACCTCGTGCTATGTGGGCTTTGTGGTGGACAAACACCGTGTGCATGAGTTTTGTTGGGGTTCTCACGTTTCCCCCCACTTTCTTCTTGCACCAATTCACCCATTATCATGCATTCGGTCAGAGCCAAAGCTGCCTTAAGGCCTTAAAATAAAATTCAATTCATTCTTTTCCTATTGAATTAGACATTCTAATCTACTTCAGTTCAAAACTTCACTATTTTGTATGTCCTCCAGTTACTCAGTTCACACTGAATTTGAATTTATTCATGCCTTTACGCATCTATGGCTCAGGTCGATAGAGCAGGCAAAAGGGCGCGGGAAGGAATCGGCCAGGCCCTACGAAGAAGGTATCATATCCTGGCATTTGCCTAGTGTGAATGAGAAAAAACCTGGAACGACTTCAGTCAGGATCGTAGGCTGCTGATATCGAACCCAGGACCTTCCGAATGAAAGCCAACGCTCTACCAACTGAGCTACGGCCGTTCGGTACTCAATTCACATAAGTACATCCAATTTTTACCTTTGTACTTCATACTGCTCCATATATATATATTTCACGGAAACTACATTAATAGTGTTTGCGAAGAATTTATTTACTATCTAATAATTTAACTAATGAGACCTAAAAATTATAAATAAATTGGCCTATGCTTGATTGGTAAACGCAAATAGGTTTTGTGAGTCAAGTGTTCATTTTTGTGACGTAAAAGCCTTACTATGAGAGCACTAATATACACTTTAATGATTTTTCTTTCACATACACAAAATGATGTAGTGGATACGTAACATGTACTTACATCCTGGTCATATTCTAAGAACACCCTGAAATTATGATCATTCCTAAAAACAGGATGATTGGCAAGGCGACAGAGGAACACTTCGTGCATTGCTACGGTTTTCTTAAAAGTTGCTAAATACTCTCTGAAAAATAAAAGACAAACACACTAGAAACAGTATTCAGATACACCTTCAAGAGACAATACTTTTAATATTGTGAACTATTTAATTCTTTAATTAAGTGGACAGACTATTAAACTAGTATCACATTTTTATTCCAAAAAATTGCAATTCAAGACCAAATCGAATATTTTATAAGAAGCGCTAAACTGGGCGGAGCGACAGCCCTCTTAAAGACCCTGGCCTATGAGGCGGTTGTATTATGTTCAAACAGTGTGTTATGGAACTAGTGTAACGCCTCTTCGTGGCCGTTTTACTTATTTTCATGGCCCCCGTCAGCTACTTCTTCATTCAACAAGGTGGCCACTGAAATTCTGGCAAAATTTTCAGACTTTCCTGACACATAGTAGGGGGACTGCATATTTATTTATTTTTCTGTTAACCATGAGAAGGGGAGAGGTACACGCAGAGCAATTTTTCAGTTACTAAAAACAAATTATCACAACAGAGAAAAAGCGTATGTATTCACGGAAGAAATTAGCTTATGAAGACATAAAAAAGATTAGCACTATTTTACACTTACCTACACTGCCCGGTATTCCCGTCAAGTAGCAAAGCTCACATGCATGGTCTACATTCCTTAAGATTCTATGGTGCAATGAGGATCTACCGTGAACAAGAAAGTTCAAAATAGAGGGAACCAAAAGAGGGTAAAACTTAAGTGTGGGAAAAGTGTGTGATAGTCAATAGTTTTCAGTTGTAGAAAAGACTTATCATCCGCCAGCTTTACTCAAGTAATCAGGTCTTTCTGTTATGTAAGGTACGTCGTTTTTCAAGAACTTACTTTTGTTAATTACTCAAACTTACTGTATGTTACTTGTCCAGATTTTTCCTTCGTACGTGGATGGATCAGAAAAAAAGTTTGCAACAGGCATTCTGTGAATTCGCGATATAGGAAGAAAGTAATTGGTTTACCCGAAGGTGGAACAGATGGCGCCATCTACGCGTGGCGAGTTTCGACGACTTTACATTTACCGTTGTTGCGTAGTAGCCAATGCAATGTCGAGACGCTTGCAAAATGTGTCTGCCGTGGAAGTGAGAGGATTACACGGGTTTCATCCAGGTGGAATACCTGGAACATGGACAACTATTAATGCTATTAGGCATTGTACGGTTGTGCCACGTTAACGTGGTTACGTGAAGTCATCAGACGCAGACGGCCAGGCATGTGGAGTGAAGGTGTCACCTTCATTCATGACAATGACAGAGCACACAAGCCAGCCATACTCAACAGCTGTTGCAACCGAGTGACTTTTTCATTTTTCCCAGCTGAAAGAACACTTGTCTGGAACACGCTTCTCATCCGACGATGAACTGAAGAAATGAAGTAGTTCAATGAGCAGGGACATGATTTCTATCAAGACGACATTAACAAGTTGGTCCGGCGCTCTGACAAATGTCTTAATGGCCTTGGCGATTACATGGAATAGTGATGTGTGTGTAGCCTTCCTACAACACACAATCAATTCATGCCCTATCGTTGTCTTTTCTCCTTTATTTGTTGTTGTAAGCTTTTTTCTGATCCATCCACGTATAAATAATAATAATAATTCACAGCCATACTCAATCCACTACTGGATGATGCCTCTCTCGGAACTGGTCTACTGCTACCACGCTGACCAGACGTGTTGGAAGAGGAGACTCGAAGCTCTGAACTGTAATCGCCACTGTCTTTTATTCACAGCAGCTCCCCAATTGCATTACGATTCTGGGTAGGCACCGTTCCAAACCCTCTCGTTTTTTTTTAAAAAAAAAAACTTGGCAGCATCGGGAATCGAACCCGGGACCCCACGATATCTGCAGTCAGTGACGGTAACCACTAGACCAGCAGGGCGGTCCCATCCACGTATAATAATAATAAACCACAGCCATATTCGATCCACTGCTGGAAGAGGCTCTCCCCGGAGGGAGTAGTTGGGCCTACTGCTCCCACGCTTACCAGACGGATTGGGAGAGGAGAACCGAAGCGTTCACTGTGATCGCTACTATCTTTTATTCATAGCAATTCCCCAATTGCATCCCGATGCTGGATGGGTACCGTCGAGATCCACACGCCTTAAGAGAAAAAAAATCCTTGGCAGTGCCGGGAATCGAACCCGGGACCCCTTAATCCGTAGTCAGCAACGCTAACCACTAGACCAGTATAATTATATTCCAACACATAGAAGTGTAGTGTTACAAAACGAACCCCAAACAATCGCATAATTGAAGTTTGACACTGAATTGGAGATTTCGTGAGGACTTTTTAAGAAAGATGGTTGCAAATATTGTGAAAAGGATACAAACCTGCATCCAGGTTAAAGGATATAAATTTCAACATCTACTGTAAAGTTATTGCAGTTAAAAAGTTATGTGCAGTTTGTATCTTTTTTAAATTTGTGGGTTTTATCAAAAAGCAATTACAAGCTATCACAACCAGGGTTCCGTCCTTATTTAAACAACACCATGTATTTTAGACTGCCACCCGAGCACTATCCTTCAACTGAATTTCCCAACTCTTGACTCACTTAGTATTTGTTTACTGAATCATACACGTTTGTTTTCTATAATCCCTTTTAGTCTTAACTCATACCTCACCGTCGCTACTTCCAGTAAGGAATTGACCCGTTACAAATTCAATTAGCTCTTTCCTAAATTTTGTTTTTACGAGGGCTCCTATTAAACATTCCGACACGATAGGAACGACTTGTGTGTTACATCACAGAAGCGAGGAAAGAACAATTCTTAAAGATAATCTTTAACAACAAACTATGGCGCTAATCGTTTATGTTTACACACTCTTGACAATTTGATTACAAAGTGTAGCACAAGTCAGTGGCTAGAAAGCGTTTCTAAGAAGTGCGAATTTCAATGGGATTTCTGATTTCTCAGCCATTCATTATACAACTAAAACATAAGAATCTGATTTTCTTGTATTCCCGAATCTCGAAGAAAACCGGGTGTAAAATCTTCGGTAATGCACGGACTTAAAAGATTCCGACAGTTAACAAAATATTCTTGTCGTTAGTATTTTCATGACTGCTTCCGGAGGATGTAGTTATGGGTAGTACAATGCGAGAGAATATTTCGAGGATAAATAGATGGCTGTGATGCGTTAGTTAATTTCTAGAACAGGTAAAAGTTAATACTGACCCTTGTATCAGAAATTATACTTACGCTTCCAATTCTTGTTTCATTTTGTTGAACTCTTCTTTCGTCATTGTCCCTTCTCCTTCCCCTAATTTCTGTAACTTCTCCCTTGAGGCGTCAAAGTCAGGCCGCGGAGGAGCGGGAGGAATCTACAAAAAATAATTACGGTTTTTAATAAGGACCAATCCCATCAAATAAAAATTCGTCACTACCAATCACATTACAACTGAATGCTAACCATGAAACGCGAGGACGCAGTACTATCAAAATTACTATACTTATAACGCGTTAATCCCTCTAATGTTATTACTTTACTTTAAGTTCAAAGTTTTATCTTCCTTTCTAGGAAACATTTTTGGACTAATAAACACGTAGGAAGAATCAGGACAGGAAAAAAGAATAAGTATCAAATAAAAATACGACAGAATGGAGGATTGAGTATAACTGCTATACACTGGTCACAACGCGGTAATACTCAGTTCATCATACTTTTCTACCTGTTCGTTTCCTGATTTCTTCAACGCATTTGTTATTCCCTAAAATGTCTCTAGAAAAAAGAATGAAACGGGGAACGTAAAAAGAATTATTATTATTTTATAAAGAAAACTGGAGGTGATTCTAAACATTTTAATCGATTTGTACAAATCCAGACATTTCAATATTCCAACCAGGTTTCTGTTCTTAGTCATTATGAGGAAACAACAAAACAGTGCGACAGTACACAAACAATGCTATCCTTCCTTATATCAGCTTATTTCCTTTCTATATATTTCTGTACCTGAGAGTTAGAAGCGCGTAAGTCTAATTTTGGCCAAAACGTAATAAATGCAGTTTTGTACAGCATAATGGTTGCTCAAGTCTTATTATTAACATGACAATAATGTAAAGAAGTAAGTCATTGTGAAGTTTGTCCATTAAGTTTTCATATGAAGAGAAGTAGTTTTCTCTGTTCTCTGGAAAACAAGACTTTGTGACTTACGCGTTTCTAGCTCTCAGCTACAATACTAATATTTTACCACAGAAGGATGAAATAAGAAAATAAAAATAACGACGAAAACTTGGAACGCTTTTATCACCTTTGTACGCCTGCATATTAACAGTTTATACAGTGTGTGACTTCCATGAACATTTATCTCAAGGTATACAAGACCATATCAAAAAGTATTTGTTTTACTACTATTATTACTTATAAAGGGAAAGCCTGGATGTTCGGCAAAATGCCTACTTTTTAAAGTTAGAGAGATATTAGAAAAAAGGAATTGATTACAGTTAATTTTAGTATCAGACCTGGTTATTGGCAATTTTAATTTAATGTCCATTAATTTCATTACTTTGTATAAATTTTATACTAAATTTTCACAACTAGTTTTTTTTCTTCTTAAAAATAATTGAACTACCTTCCTTCACAGTCCGAGAACTGACATTATAATGAACACTAGCTAACTGCACCAAACCGCCGTAGCTCAGTGGTAGCGTTCGCGAGTTCGAACCTAGCGGCCGACCACCCTGACAGGTTTTTCCTGTCACCAGGCAAATGCCGTGATGGCACCTTCAACATACATAGGTCCTGACCGACACCTTCCCAAATTCTTTCCCCATCCTCTACACCGGCCTGACCTTTAGACGCCTCACGGCCATAAATAAAATTCAAATGCATTCACCAACTAGTTGCAATAGAACACGTATATTCAAACGTTACGTTATCTTCAGGTCAAGGTCAATTCCACGTCCACCACTGCCAAGAAGGGTAATGATGTGAGCGCGACTCATCGCAAGTCTTCGATCCATTAAACCTTGCCAACTGACAACCGAACTCCACCGTCAGTAAATTATTTGTCGTTTATTACTGTTGATTTTTTGTCGGTTTATTGTTGATATTAACCTAACAACTAATAAGCATAAAAACAAAATTGAATAATTTTGTCAAGATAAGTTAATTCGATGTACTTTTAAATGATAGATTAACATTCTGCAATATTTTACAAATTTCGTCTAACTTCAATGTCTATTTTAAAGATTCTTATGGCCAAAAACCTGGGCTCTACTTAGAACTTACGCACAAATTGCACTTTCTCGGTTAAAATAGCACTGATGACAAGTTTTCAATCTAGTAGGACTGAAAATAGACCTTCAGAAAGGTAAAAATACTGAACAAGTAACAAGGAAAATAGAAACCCGTATTCACTCCTGTTCGTATGCAGTTAAGAAAACAAACACTAAAATAATACTTACAATGAACCCTGCATAATCTTCATTTTCTTCAAATCTATCATGAAGCCATACAAATTCTTCATGTTGACGGACTACAAGAAACTCAGGCTTTTGAAATTCTGGCAACGTTGTCTACAATAAAAATGAACATGGATTGTATCATCATTTATCACAATATCGAAATACAAATTATTATATGTAAATCACACGCCAAACAGTCTTAGCTCACAGTTGGTAGAGCATTGGCTTTGCATTCTGGAGGTCTTGGGTTTCATCCTAGCGGCCGATCATCCTGAGTGAGGTTTTCCAGATTTATCCTCACAGTCACATCAAGCAAAGCCGGGGTGGTACCTTCAACTTAGGCCTTGGCCGACTCCTTCCTGCATCCTTTCCCACAGATGTTTGAAGACCGTACATAAATTCAATATAAATCTCTCAGCAAAGTTACATACTTATTACTTCCTCCAAATATCATTATCACACTAAATATATCACAACAAATATTACTATCACACTTTGATGAATATACATCAGTATCACGGGAAACAAATTAATATTAGCACAATCATTTCCAAAACTTTCACCTAAGATTGATCAGAAAGCGGTATGTAATGGAAGAAAGCTTAGTACGAACGAGATCAACACAATGTACTACACTTATCATTGACTTACTTAATATAGTTCATAAAACTAAGGCCAACCTCCCGCACGCTGCCTTTGATTTCACAAGTTCTAAAATGTTTATCATGTTCTGCCTCAAAAATATTTTATGAAACCTCTTGAACGAACACTCCATTTTGCTGAATAAAATATGCTCGATTTTATATGGAAAATTCCAGTCTTCTGGACTCCTAGACTAAATCCAATTAGAAATGAATATGGTAAGGACAGTAGAGACATGGGATGATTCTTAGAGCTTACAAACAAATTTATAACGTTAATTTCGTTACGAATCAACTCTCACAAAGAGGGAAAAATAACCATCTTTGCATTGTCCACAACTCGACCGCGAAAAACAAGCACACTTTTAAAACTAGAATTTCCCATGTCCTATGGCGACATTTAGGATACGCAGATCGAGTCACGGATCAACTGCCATTATTCGTATTCTCATTTTCCTAACATGTACACAGCTTAAAAGCGAAATTAAATTTAGCATAAATAATAATATCATCATACTAACACGTAAGACTATTTCCTTCAGGAATTCAACTCAAGAACACTTAAAATGGCGTTAAGGTTTTTCTTTCCACAGTAAAACAAAAAATAAGCACATTTTACAGCCGTGACTAGCTCTGGTATGGATGATCTGCGAATATGATTTTATACTCTTACTTCGAAGAGCCACACATGCATCTAATATGTGCACATATCTTATTACAAGAAAATGGATTTTTTTGTTTGCCAATAATAATAATAATACAACAGAATACTTACTTAAAATGTTGTTTTTAATTTTACAGAAAATTTACCAATATACAACCGAAATACTTAAGATCACCTATTCTACTTTCTTCTTATAATTAGTCTCGATGAATACTTTGATGCAATCGAAATATTTAGATCAATGTGATACTACAGTATTCTCTCGTTCGATCTGAATCGATCTCTCGTTTCTTGCGAATTGGGATTACAAAACACTTCCACAATAATCACTATAGAATTTTCAAGGTCGACTCAATAGTGAAACTAGGACTGTGTTTTATATGACACTGTGCGGCCGACACAAGAACAAATTTAATTCTCTAATCATTAATATTTCACGAGATCAGGACTGTATTCAAATAAACTATTCTGGTGCACTGGGTTAGCAATATTACTGTCCATATATTTTATGCACACCCGCCAAAAAAAACTTTCTGTGAACCAACTTGATGCATAAGGTGCTTAAGATTTTACTTCTTTTTCTCACTGTCGTGTGTACAAAATAACTGGAATATAATAAATATGACTATTCTAAACTTCTTATTACACACGCACTTCATATTTAATATCAGAGTTAAGCAAAAATATTTTCCGTTTGCATTAGCTAATGAAAACGAGACATATAAATAAGGTTACGGATACAGAAGGCTCAGGTTAGGTCAATCAAAGAAGGAGTAACTGAAGAGAAATGCCTTTCCATCGATTCCTCACCTGAGCCTGTAGGTTAAGTTCTTTAAAAAAAAAAGTACCCGTTGTTACAATAGGACGCACTGCGTTCTCGGCTAAACTAACGTAACATTAGTTGCACTCCCATGTGAAACAAATTTTCTAGCACCTATCTGAAATGGTAACAGCTGTAAATGAGGTTGCGATATGCCTTTCCAATCAGTTCATCTGAGTATGCCCTTAAAATTTAGCTCGAGATTGTTATAACGGAAAATATTTTTGCACAGACTAACTACATAAATACGCACATCAAATTATTTCATACAAGAAAATAGCTCACCTTTGTGTGAACAGTGAACTTCACTTTGTCCTTTTCACTTAAGGCATCTGATATATCCACTACTAACGAATTATCAGTGAGATCTACTGTCTCGGATCGTCCAGGCTGAAAGTAAACATTTCAGAATTAAGTACTTATCGAAGATGAGACTAAGAATTCTTCCATGGAAAGGATATATTCGGTGATTCGCTAAGGCGAATTTCTTCTTATGATTAATTATTGCCACTTCTATTAATTGCTTCACCAATTGCCGTTGAAGTGAAGTCGGAATGAAAATAAAATATAATGCGTTAAAATTTCGCCTGGATAATATCACTATCAGTGGAGATATCTAGAAGAAATAATGCTCCTTACAGTCTGAGTAAACTTCGCCGTAGCCGGTCCCAAGCCCTGGTTGAAAAGGACGAGGGTTGGAAAGACGATAGACGAGCTCCTCCGTAAAACTAAAGGAAGAAAGGTACAAGATATAAACCCAAGAAAGCATAACAACGAAGCTTTCAGGTGTGCATGGGCACAGAAGGAAGGCAGCCCCTTCACCATGCTAGAGTGCAGCAGGCCAATCCCCTGCTCACTTAAACCCACTGGATTAAAAGCAACGGAAGAGAGCAAGCCGGACGGATTAAATTTACACCGAATTGGCGAGGACATGGTTCATTCTGTATTGGCTCATGGAATGCGAGAGGTCTCAATGGGAAGGAATGGGAGTTAGACAAGGCAACTTAGAAAACGAAGGTAAAATATTTGGCTCCGACAGAAACAAAAATGAAGGGAACAGGGGTAGAAGAAATAGACAACTTATACAGCGGAGTAGAGAAAAAGGAACGAGCAGGAGTAGCATGCATGATCCACAAAAATAAACTAACGTATCAAAGGATGACAGTTTATCAACGAAAAAATACTGAGTCAGCATAGAAGAAGTGCAAAAGGTAAAGTTTACATTGGTAATTGGTTATGCGCCGAACGAAGATGATACAGTAGAGAAAAAGGTTCTATGAAACACTGCAAAGAACTATTGAAAATACAGGCACAAACAACATTTGCTTGGAGGCATGAACGCAACGGTCGGTAACAAACACGAGAAAGGTATGGGACAATTGGAAAAGAAGAAAAAGCACTAAACAGTAACGGAAGGAGATTATTGGATTTTTGCCCATTAAACGACCTCATCATCGCAAATACATTGCACATACACAAAGATAACCATAAATTCACCAAAGAAGAACCAAGCAAAAACGAAATATCAATCATAAGACTACATGATAATCCCCAAGGACCATGAAGAAATATGTGAGAGATGTGTTCGAGTTAAACGAGGACCCGAAATAGACAGCGATCACAAACTGGTAATTTTACACATGGTACTTGAGAGAGGACAGGAAAGCGAATCAAAAGTTTCAAACTAAACGATGAGATAAAGCAAAAAGAAGTACAGAAGATAGTCGATACAGAATTGGAGAAAGCAAATACTACCAGCAAAGATGATGATCTAGAGGTACTCTTTGGTAGGTGGAAAAATACACTACTATCAGCAGCGGAACAAGTGTATGGAGCATACCCGAAGGAATCAAACAGGAAAGTAACACAATTACTATACGCAGATAACATAGTTCTTTTTGCAAATACACAAGCTAACCTACAAATAAATCTAGATATAATCTACGAACTGAGTAAAATAAATATGAAATTAAACAGAGAAAAGAAGAAAGTAATGAGCATCAGCAGGGAAAACAAACTATATATAATGTACACTTGGGGGGAGAAGAGCTAGAACAAATCGACCAATTCAAATACCTGGGAACTGTCACCAACAAAAATGAAAAGATAGAAGAACTGTAAAATAAGAAATATAAGCAAACTTTACGGGGCATTTAACATAGGATTATTACGAAAGAAGGAAAAAGGCCAGGAAACAAAAATAGATCAATATATATTGAAAGTTAAACCAATACAGCTGCATACCGAACAAGCTCAACTCTGATGGTTAGGGCACTTAATTAGGATGAAAGAGGAAAAGTTCCCAAAATAAATGTGGGAAGAAAGATTAGGGGGACTAAGGAACAAAAGACCAAGGGGTAGGCCAAGACGAACTTGGAGAGGGAGTTATAGACGAGACTTCCAGGAGACACGACATTCCATAGGAAAAAAGTGAAGAGTTTGGCGCAGGGTGGAGGTGGGGAGCTCTCTGAAAAACCTCGACATCCAAGTGGTAGAAGAGGACCGGATTAAGTAAGTGTCTGAGTAAAGTTGCTTAGGAGTTCATGCGCATCATTCCTCGCACTATTAAATAGCTCCGTCAAGTGGCAGTGTTGAAAGACTATATTCTGTGGGTTTGTATGAAGGACATCGCAAAGGGAATGATGCTTAACAGAAAATGGTTGATTCTAAGCACTGACCCGGTCCGAAACTTCACCCGAATGACAAGACTGACTGTGACTCGGCGAGCTGATGATCAAATTTTGACTCAATTGACCCGGTGGTCTTGTCTTGTTCTTTTGGATTGAATCAATCAATATTGTAATCTCTGAGATTCCTTGAGAAGTGAGCTTCTATACATGAACTTCACTCGAACACAAAATTCTTTCAGAATAGCCTTTCAAGAGGGAGACGTTATTTGTACATTCCCGGTGGTATTTTTGTTCATTCCGGGAATATGAGACTATTTCCACGTACAGTATTACTATTATTAAGAACTTTTGGACGTCGTATTTTTCGTGTTGGGTAGGGGGTGAAACCCCAATCCTCTCTACAGAAACACTTTTCAAACCCAACAATATATAGTAAGGGAAGAATTAAAATTCTACTTTGCCCTCTAGGTCATAAGCATAAATCCGATCCAAAACTTGACTGGAATGTCCCTTTTCAGCTCTGGTTCTAAGAACTAAATTCCTTGGTTTATCAGACAGTTTTCTTTAAAATGGATGTTGTGTGATTAACGCAAAGACTCCAACAGCCGCTTATCCTGGCTTTCGTGGCCGGAGTCCGTTATTTCTTTATTTAAGTAGCTCACCAATTGCCCTCACAACCTGAAATCGACACCGGAAATCCATCAGCCACGAGGACTCGAACCCAGATCCACTCGCACAAAAAGCGAGAGCACTATTCACAGCTAACAACGTGTTATTTTCTAAAAACTAAAAACAATACTTTTTTCAGAGCCGCGGTGGCTCAGTGGTACAGCGCTCATCTCTGATGCGTGAAGTCCCTGGTTCGATCCCGACTCGTGCAATGTGGGCTTTGTGGAGGACCGTGTGCGTGGGTTTTTTCGAGGGTCTCCAGTATCCTACCGCTTTCTTCATTCCACCAATCTCCCATCACCCTCCACACGGTCTGCGCCAAAGGTGCCTAAAAGCCTTAAATAAAATAAATAAAGATTACAATTT
>JAGDQP010047119.1:0-12157 GCA_022664845.1 Lepisma saccharinum
GTAGTTCCAAGTACTTTTCGCTATTTCATACACAAATTAATGTGCTCGCTCACTAACGTGAAAGCAGCCAAGTAGTTCCAAGTACTTTTCGCTATTTCATGCACGGTTTAATGTGCTCGCTCACCAACGTGGAAGCAGCCAAGAAGTTCCAAGTACTTTTCGCTTTTTCACTCTAATTTAATACTTCCATGACTCGAAAGTTTGTTATATTTTAAGTTACAGCCCTTCCACACACGTTGGAAAACATTACATTTTTTTCATGCCCTAAAGTAAAGTGTACCCAGATACTTCTATGTTTAGCAGCTTTGAACATCCTACATACAGTAAATAAAAACTCGACCTTTCCACATAAATTATGAGCAACTCAGTGGTACTTTAAATATTAATATCATACTGCTTCTAAATACAATACGAACTTTATTAGGAATTATAGTAAACCGTCTGTATCAATTTCTATTGCAATAGTGATTGTACAAAAGCTACAGAAGAAACATCAGGTACATTTTACCTCAGCAAGATGCGATGGAATTTCTTGTAGCCATACTTTATTTATTTTATTTTTCTGATAATATCTTTATTTCGCATCATAAAAACAAGGCTTTAAAAATTCCCTGCTCCATGTTAACATCTTAATTTTTAGCATTCCGGAAGCACTGTTATCACGTGTTCAAGTCACCAGCGATGTGATTGGTAGATCAGTGCGTTGAATTCAATAAAAATAGGACAGGTTCTAAATAGGACGAATTGGATGAGAAGACTTGAATTCAAGAGATTTCCTGTGTGGAGTCTCTGACTCGTGACGTCATTTTCATCCAATTGCTTGTTCAACGCTCTTGTTCAAGCTTTATTGAATCGTGTACGAGGGGCTTTAGCTTCTTGGGCTGTAGGCGGGACTTGCACAAATCTTCATTTATATAGATGCCTTTGTCCACCAGTTTCCTCTTGTTCTTCAACACTTGCAACTTCGTCCTATGGGTAACAAATTTAACAATAACCGCCCTATTTTTATTACTAGGAGGTCCAGTTCGATGAGATCTACAGATGTCTGTTACCTCCAGATTTAATCACATTATGTTATTAAAAACATCACACACACAAGGACATCCGAATGATGTTAAGGCGTTCCTGGACAGAGAATAGGTAACAGGGGCCCCGACACACTCAATAGCCCACGGCCTCCAAATCCAGCACTGTATACAATAATTCAATTAATGTACTTACAGGGGTGGATTTCAGTTTCATGTTTTGGCCTGGCCCACTGCTTGCTAGAGGAATATAGTGCGTGGAAAGGGAATAATTACATAACTGGCCATTAAGGGGCGAGAGGAGACAGTGCACCCTCTTTTCTTACGCATTCAACTAGTGTAAATAGATAACAGAAATTGGGCATTGAACAGCTTAAATAAATGGGAGAATTGCTTCTCATTCTCGAGTAATTTGCCGCCCACTGACCATACTACCAAAACAAGTTCATTCATTTATTGGGACAAGTTCATATGTCAATAGCGTATCTAGTTTTTTATGTTACAAAATTAATATTTTCATAGTGATCAAGTAAAACTTTATTTTTTTTTAATATATGGGCCAGTTTAGTAACTTGCAATACGCTTTTTCTTCTTGTTTGTGGCAACATAAAACATGTAATAAACAAAATACAAATTATGTATTTATTAAACTTTTTCTTCAATACTAACTTTGTTTGCTTGCTTTGCTCTGATTACATATTTTCCCACTTTCACTAATAATGCTCACGCTCCGGACATTAATTTTCCACTTCTCTATCAAGGGAATGAATCTCGGTAATATCTGCATTAGGAATCAAACCCTCGTATTGATTAAGATATTTTTTTTATGAAAATAGAAACGGATCATATATAAAAAAATATAATCGCGAAAATATATTTGCGAAAATTCAGTCGCAAATTTTCCAGGAAAATATATATATATATATTATACAGTAGTGTAGTGGTAAAATAAATAGTACCAGGGCGGTCTCTCCCTTCGGTGTTTTCTTATGTAGACATCTTCGTGTCACTAACGCGAAGTGGAGCATATTCGATGTTCATAGTTTAATAAATGTTATCGTAACTTTCCAATTTCTCTCATAATGCAGCAAGTGCAGAATTCCAATTTGTTATATAAATAAAAGAATATTCTGATATGCAACATGCATATTAAAATCTTTGAAATAGAGGACAAATCAAGGGTTAAATATAAAGCATTATGTAAACTCATTTTCGTATTATGTAAACGTGTTAGTGTAAAAAAAAGGAGAAGAAAGAATAACTCAGTACACTTTTCAGCATGACTGCATAACAAATTGAATCTTTACTCATCTATCAGAAGAGTTTCCATGTTCCCCTCTCCTCCTCTTCCTCGTCCGCACACTGGCGAGTTCTGGTGTCATTCGCTGAACGGCAGTAACCAAGAAGCAATGTAGGGGAAGGTGTTCTATTTAGAAAGTGGTGGTCCATTCAGTTTTATAAACATCGCGCATGAAACATTCTGTATCAGTAGTTTTGTTCTAAGTTTATTTACAATTATGTTCATTGCACTGAATCCACGTTCACACTCAGCTGTGCTGCATGATATTGACTGAACTGCACTTGTTAAGGGGAGCAGGATGTTTGGAACTTTCTTTTCGCCTTCGTCTAAGTATTCCCGAAAACCATTCTAAGTATTGTTCTTACATTAGGGACACATTCTCATTACATTCTCTTCGCCGTACCTCAGATTATTTTCACAGTCTTCCGGCCACATGTCAGGACTTAGAACTTCAAAATCCACCAGCAGGTTCTTATACAATTCACATTCATTTTCACCTGTCTTACTCTCAGTTTAGCGACGACATGAAGCAACAGTGGTGAAGCAACAGTGGTGAAGCAATGTGCACTGAGATTGTTGATAATACTTGTAAGGAACTGCAGTCTGTTTATGCAAACTATTTTCTTGTTACTTTTTAAGCAAAGTCCTGAGTAAGTCATGCTCTCTGAAGCTTTCATTCATTGCCTCTTTTTCTTTTTGTCCTGGATTTTCTTTAAATGTTTCGATAACTCTGATGGTTCTTCTGATTAATTTATCAGCACGGGTTACATTAATTTTCTCTCCTGCAGCTGCAAAGACAAATTTGCCAACTCTTCCAGCACATCATACATCAAAACTAGATCCTTCAAAAACTCTATTTATTCCGTGCGTAATAACATACCGTGTAATTTTTTTCCTTTCATTCAGTGATCTAGCACCATCTTTGGCAGCAGTTTCGAAAAAAGTCATCAATGACACATACGAATCCCATACTGCAGAAACTGACCTAAAGCTGCTCGAAACCCACCGCGAATCTAATACTCTGCCAATTTTGTGTAATTGTACACTTATAGAAACTGCGACTCTTTTCAGTTCATTCATTTGTTTTGGTGATTGGTTGAATAAAACGTACAATGCGTCCATGCAACTTTTAAAGTGATTTATAGCATTTATGTCAGCAACAGAATGGTGAACAGCAAGTTCGAGTCGATGATTAAACAGTGCCATATAGTAATATTCGGTTTTGCAACTTATCCTTAAGAAGTTTTCCAACACCAGGGGCCCGATTAAATATCGACTTGCGTGCACGCAAAGAAAAGTTTGCAATTTGTTTGCGAGAAACGGTATTAAATATCGACTTTCTTAAATTTTGCAATGACGTCATCTAAGCGCACTGGGGATTTTAAAAACAAAAAATTGCGACCAGGGAAACTCTGGTCGCAAGTCAATTTGTGTTGACTATTTTAGAATTATATAGAAGTATGAAACAAATTAATGCGTGGAAAGCTGAATGTGCTTACATCTATGAGGAATAAAGAACATTTAAATGAACTGCTGAGTCACAGATGCTACTAGAGACACGATTCCAGTCTCCTATAATAAGTAAGTACTTTTTACATGTTAATGTTACGAAACTATGCTTAATAATGAGAGAACAATTTTGTGAAGTGAGAACATTATTTTAATGAATTCACAGGAATGGCTTAGACGCGTGATCCTTTGGTCTTAAATATGAAGTAAGAACTAGGGCATTAAACATAAAGATGTAATTTGAGGAATTCATTATATTAGCTACTTCTGTTATATGGCAATAAATGTACTTCCAATGTATGTGCGTTCTTTCGGATGTGTAGTATGCGTAATGTGATGCAAAATCAATGGGATAAGACGACTACATTGTTCCAGGGCATTTATGTGTTCTTGCACTCTCGTCACCGGTTGATTTTTTCATCATATTCTACATTCCACGCATCTGAAATAATGTTAACTATAAACACTGGAAGCACATTCAACGACATATGAAAGAAATACCTATGATCGTTCACATTTTCAAGAAAAAAAAATCAGAAGCCATTTTCCTGTGTTTTTCAGGTCATCTGGAACATCATTTGTGAAAATAATAAATTATGAAATGCGTAACATTATCATGTATTGAGTGCTTCTTTGAGTGTATTCCTAGACAACAAATATCACAATTTACTAAATCATTAGGAGGGAAATTCTATTAATTCTGACTTCCTAGAGATTTTACTATTTAATCTGAATCGATTGTCATCCGAGTTTTAAAACAAACATTCTTATCGGAACGTTTAGTAGTTGAAGAAACACTACATTGAATAGTTACGATAACTGACCCTGCTTACGCACTAGTAATTACATTTTTTTTCTGGGGAACCTAAAGTATACATTACCCTTTATAATATTGCTAATTGTAGATCAAGGATATTAAATACAATCGTTGATTTTAAACAGGAAGAAACATAGTAGTGAAAAGTAAAAAGACATTGCATGTGTTCAAATGGCTCTTTAAGGAAAACATATTCGACGGTGATAAATATGTCTCAACATTATTAATGTGTAGATTAACTCAGGCACCCGTGGGTGAAAACGTGGCGCCTATTATAACGAAAGGTTTTCTCTCAGCAGATATTTATGATAAAACTTTTTCAGGCAAATTTTGTTGCCCCTAGCAGAGATTTGTGTAATTGAAAGTATCGTCTATTTATATAAATAATTAGCCTATTTTCGCTCTCTTGACATACAGTCCTTGATTTTTGTAGCAATTCCGAATCGGTTTGAGCTGACTTCATGGAGAAATTGAACGATTTAATCGGAATCAATTGACGCTCGAGCTTTAAAACGATTATTCATATTGGGATGTTGATCACTTGTAGGACAGAAGTGGTTACGATAACATCCTGCTTATGCAGTACTGAAGTTTAGGTTCAATTCCGTTTACATTCAAAATAGCAAACTTAACTTCCTATACACGGAAATAGCTTCTTTCTCATAGCTATATGTAGTGCGCCTGATATCGTAATCCTTCCGTACCGGTACTAAAACAGTCTACAAATTAAAGCTGAACCCAGAAGGGAAAGGCGATACTGCTTATGTACTCTGTATATAAATGCAAAGGTTCCTTTTAACAGGTCAAAAAACAGTAATATAGAGGGATAAGTAATTGAATGTACTCAAAGGGCAGCTGTGATCTATGGCGTTAGTCCCACGACTCGAGAGACCCAGGTTCGAATCCCGCCAGGTGCATGGGTGTCTTTTAACTACGGGCATAATCTATCGTCAATAGTTACTAGACTGGCCCATATAAATTAAAGTTTACCAAAGTTTTTTTTTCATCAAAGGGCAGCGGAATCTTGCTGTTTGTGGGTAATAAATAGGAAATAACTTTAATAAACTTTGATTTAGTAGCTAGTATTCCTTCTGGGAAGGACTTTAGATACTCCTCTCGACTCCATAATGGTCTACAATGTCCTAACCTATTATTAGACTAAATTATGAACAGAGAAAATAATATGTCTTTAGCAAATACCAAAACTACTCTAATGCAAATCATTTCACATATTCTTACCAACTGAAGGAGTAACTAAAATTTAGACCACTGTCATATTATTGTTCATAGTTTTAATCAAGGGCATTAAAACATTAAATCTACATTCTACATAAGAACATCTTTATTCTTATAATTCCGAAACATATTATAGGTCGCCATGTTCTTGTTTTCTGTTTACCCCACGTGAGTACGATAAAAGTGTCTGATTGGCTGCCAGTCTGTTTCGAAAATCTGTAACGAAGCTTCCTATTGGCTCAAGCATGTATAATGTTTGCTATGCGTTTGCCATAGGAAGACGCAATATTCCCTTTGCGAAGTCATGATAAGTACAATATTTAATTCCGTCGCCAAACGCAAGGCAAACACGTAGCAACTTCTGGTCAATGAAGTTGCATTGCGTTGCTTAAACATATTTCGCAAATACAATATTTAATCGGGCCCCAGAGAACCTACCAACCATCACATTTGCCCCATCACAAGCTATGCAAATTAGGTTTTTCCGAAGAAACGTGTCTCTTGACCTATAAGAATACAAATAATTTTTAATTTCATTGGCTTTCTGATCACTGAGAGTTACTAAATCAAGAAAAACTATGTCGTCTTTACCATTTAGGGTGGTTTCAATGTACAGGATTAAAACCGATTCCCTGCCGAGAGTTGTTGATTCGTTTATCAAGAAAAGAAAATTTGTGGTCTTCAGAAGTTAACTTCATTGTTAACCTCTTCTTCATTTCAGATGATATGTGTTTAATATTTCTGTAGTACTAAAACGAGAATTAAGAGTTAACCCCACATCAATATCGTTTTTCCTTTGCAAATCGATTAGGTCCTTATGATCACTGAATTGTCTGTCCTTCTTAGCTAAATAATATGAAATATTGAAGATCTTTTCTATCGCATCAATTGGACGTTCCTCTTGTTTCGAAGCAGCATGTACAATGTCTGTTGTTTTTTTTTAGATTCAGTAAGAATTTATGTTACCTTTTGACGCGCTATAGATAATTGTGGGCAGACATTTTGATTCTTAAAGACTTCAACTGTTCTTTATTTGTGCCATTAAATGAAACTTGACACTTAACCCATTCTTTATTTAATGTTAATCCCTGACTTTTCTCAGGCCCTAAATGACCTACGGAACAGTAATAATCACACCCTAAATATCCATTTCTTGCTATCAACCATGTATGTTTTCCCTTACGCTCCAACCACTGTTCCTCAGAGGAAAAATCAGAATTCGAAACATTACCTGTATTGTCTTCATGTCGTAATGCCATTGTTGCCGATTCCGAGGTGGTTGTTGTGGCGTCACTTACGTGTGAAACACTCGGCGAAGGATTAACACTATGTACAGCCACTACTGCAGAATCACTAGCGGAATCTTATCGCAACTACGATTCATTGTTGAGAGCGAAAATGCTGGAGGTGTCAGTTTTAACTTTCATTGATAACTATATTATATCAGTTAATATGTTTACCATATAGGCTAGGTCTCTATATATTTTAAGGAAGATGTTTAAAGAAAACATGTTATAACAAAAATAAAGAATCTGTGCGGTCCCAGGGGTTAAAAAGTACCAGGGCGCTCACGGGGGTTAACAAAAAGTACCGGAGCTGCGCCCTGACACCACTATATATATATATATATATATATAGATGAATATTATAAAACTCTAATACACTCTTGCCTCTGGAAAATTCGATTAGTTACGGTACCGCTCTAATTCTTGCAGTTTCTTAATTGACCAATACTCTTACTATAGGACCAATCCCACTTTCATTTCGCACAAAAATCTCGACGCAGACTCCCCTCATTGCATCGGTGCATCTGAGTGGCTCTTATCGTCACCAGGGAGCTCTTTTCATTTTTCACTTTTGTAAAGCTTACCTTTTCGGCCGATCTCAAATAGCGCAATTTTGACGGCCACACTTCTCAGTTCTCACTCAACAAGACAGAGGGTTTTGTATTAATTCTGCTTCACAGTCCCCGAATATTGAACGTGATATATCGTAGGGAGAATATTTCACGTAACACACTTTCCGGGTAAGAATAGGACTCCGAACGGAAATCCACTCACACAGATGAATCTCTTCTCATTTCACCTATCCTTAATCGGTGAAGAATTCACGACTATCCATCTTCATATCCGTTTATTTCTCCCCCTCCCTCTCTGTCGTCAGGGACCGAAAGGAACCTCTGAATAGTACCTTACGCATACATCGTAGCCGATTCATCTAAGAACGAAGAATCAGCTCCTTCTGGACAACGGGATTTCATTGTAACCACCGTCAGCTTTGAATCTACGGGATTCGTTCACCAAGCAGACTCGTATCCCCCATCCGAGTCTTGGATCCCCCTGATTCCCTGAGCTCCATCCAACACGCACAACACATAAATTTGAGCTCCATCCAGAATAGCTTTGAAAATTTACATACTTCTTTGTCTCTCTCAAAAAAAAAATGGAACCAACTCTCCCTTTCTCGATCAAAGGAAGAAAAAACTACTAGACTGACTCTAAATCGAATCAGTCAGTACCCTTAGTTAATTTCTCTGGGTATGCCACTGGTAGAAACACATATCTCATTTAAGTTTTCACTTCTCTATTTGCGGACAGATTTAAAACTAAATCGGTCCCGCATTAATATGTGGAGAGTCATCAATTTGGAAGTTTTCCAGGCCATCCGAGCTGACCTGTGCCGGACTTCTTGTCTTCTACATTTTTCTTTCGTTTCTTTCTCTAACCTGGGAGTACAGCCCCAACACATCTTCCACTTCCAACCGCCGGTAAACCACCTCTCTTCTATCTTCTGATGCCTTTTCCAGCGTCTGTTATGAGGGACTTCTCTTAGCGTTTTATTCAAAAACTTCAAAAATAACTCCAAGACTTGAGAATCCCATTTTTAGCCACCTTTCTTCTCCATCGCGGGCACGCATAAATAGTCTTTTTGTATTCCCGGCTAAAAATAAATAGTGACCTTGATGCCGTTTTCGTCAGTAGAGCTTTACTGAATCCTCTTTCGAATGAAAAAGTATTAAACGCAAAAATCTTTTCCAGAGGCATATCTTAAATACTTACACATACCTAAAAAGCAATAATTATCAAACTAATGAATACTACTAATAATAAATAATTACTACCACTTCGATGTAATATAAATTATATTATGGATGTTTTCATTTGAATATCAATTTTTTGGTCTGGCTAAAACACAGGGTGACCAAAAAAGTTCATAACAAACTTTGGACTTCGACCCGTCACGATTTGCCTTTAGCTGTTAAAATCCACACCCGTGCCCCTTCCGAGACTTGAACCCCGGACCTTCGAGCCGATGGCCCACCGCCGCAGACCGCTCTGCCAACCGGCCGTCTTAGTGCTCAAGTCTACTAACACAATTCTTTAAATTTAGAACTATCACAAAGTAAACTTCATAACTGAGAGAGTTGACATTTGCTACTGGCCATTTGTTGAATATGAATGTTTTTTATGGCTTTAATTTCTCTTGCACATTGGGTAATCCTCTGATCTGGAATTCCAGAAAGATTACTTGATTAAAATTTTCACAAGGATGGGAGTTCTTTTTTATTATATATCGGCAGTGATAGAATGGTTCAGCAGAAGTCAAAGGAATATGCAGAGAAGTCGTCGTTACAGCGACAGTTTAATGATAGAACATCTGTCACTTGGCATGCAACTGAGGCACCTGGGTTCAATTCCCTATCACTGCAGTGACGAAACGCTGCATTTTTCAACATGTTTCCGTTTACAGGCAATGTTCAGTTTGTTATAAATTAAGAAGGGGTATCCTAAAACAAGTGATTGCTTGTAAGTTTGCACATACTATCTGTTTAGATAGAAATACAAAGATCTTCCCTAGTTGGGGTGATATTCATAATCAACAACCGAGGACGAAATCCTCAAACACCAGAAAATATCCCGGCAAATCGAAAAATGTATACAGGTCATTTGTGTAAAGGAAGTTGACATATAGGCTAACGTTGTCTTCACTGCGATTCCTAACTGCATTAACATTATCTTAACTATTTATTTATTTGAATTTCATTTAAGGCATTTAGGCAACTCTGGCTCAGGACGAATGGATAATGATCGGAGAAATGCTGGAATGAAGAAAGTGGCAGGAAACGGGAGAACCCCGAGAAAACCCACTCACACTGTGTCTGTTCCTCGCAAAGTCCACATGGCACAAGTAGTGACCAAACCGAGGACCCTACGCATCAGAGATGAGCGCTCTACCACTGAGCCATCGTGATTCCTCAATTAATTTATAATGACATCTATTCAATAATTTAGTATACCCTGTTTCTGGTTAATTAAGCAGCTGCCCATATGTTTCGGTCTGAGAGAGGATAATCCGGATGTAAATAATCAGAAGCGTCCAAAATCCGAATTGACGAACCACGAAAAAACCGAACCAGCAACCTTGACCTTTGGCGTCGGATGTAGAATAGGTATCAGTGCGTAATGAACTACACGCTAGTGAACATAGTTGCATATTGTCAAGTACGTATATTAGTAGAAGATAAACCTTCTGATAAGAATATTGTAAACTATGCTACAATAATTCAATTAATACAAAAAAGAAAAGAAACAAACAGAAAAACAGTGTTTAAAACGGTTTTAAAAATACGGTGGAATATTTGCGTTTCTAATATTTAATTTTGTATTAAATACAATTAATCTGAAATCCTGTTACCGAGCGGACGTAGCTCAGTTAGTAGAGCACTGGCTTAGTTGTCGGAACGTCCAGGGAAAGATCCCAGCGTATACCTATCTAGGGATGGACACGAGTCGAGCTAAAACTCGACTCGACTCGAATTCGAGTCGAGCCAGAGGTAATTTTCTCGAGTCGAGTTTCGAGTCAAGTCACAGTTTTTTGGTCGAGTTTCGAGTCGAGTCGAGTTTGATGTTTAGCTCGCTCATGTAACTCGTTTTAGCTCGTTTTCTGTACAGGTAAAATAAGCAAAAAATAGACCCAAAAATAGAAAACTTCCTCCATTCATCAAACTTTGGTAATAAGTTAACTCAGACATGAGGTTCACAAAACCGAATAGTGCATTAAAATTCTAGGGGGAAGGGTGTTTTTGGAGGGGGAAGGGGGAAAATACTGGAATTCCTTTGTTGCGTGAAACAAACGTGTGAGATGTCGATTTATAGGTTTGTTGCTACGCTGAATTGAATGAAAACATCATCAGGTCAAGAAAACCAACAGTAATAGAAATTTAAGGTGGAGGGGGAATTTAGGGGGAGGGCGATTATTTTTTTTCATGTTAGGTAGATTTTTGGATCTATTTTGGTAGATTTCTTTAGAAATATGTCTAATTCAGAGACTCTCATGCCAGAAATTCCTGAAAGTTTCTATGTAGTTTCTCCGATCATCATCTCCTGACACGAAAACCACCCTCAGTTCAGATACATACAGGGTGGACAAAAATTAATTACCAAAACTCTAGGAACGAAAATTCTCATCAAAATAAGGGGAATTTGTCGAATTCCGTTTAGTTTCGGAGCTACAGGCTGCCAAAAACATGGGAAAATGAAATTTAGTGCTTGATATTTCCAATACCATTAACAGTACAACTGTGGCGACAAGGTACCCCCAAAGACTCCAACCAGCTCTATCCAAAAATGCATATTTCGAAATTGTGCGATGCCTGGCAAGGGATTCCCCAAAGAAACTAGGGGATTCCCAGAAATTCTCTGAAGTAAAGGTAGGCCGAAATGTGCACGAATTTGACGACTTTCCAGCAGGTAACAATAATTCGTTTGCGCCAAGTGGATGTTTCAAACATATTCCATTTGCCGAGTGATTTTAGATCAAATGAGTGGTTGCATAACCAACAGGAGTCAGAGCTATTCTCCGAACTGCAATACATTTAACGAACTATTGATTTATTTGTTATCAGTGAGAGAGAATGTCATTGTAAATCTGGATGGCGATGATTAATCATGTAAACAGTGCAGTATAGGGCAATAAAGGACCGCAGTGGCCACAGATGTCAGATCATGAGTCACAGCTAGAGTTCCGCGTTTGAGTCCCGGCTGGTAATCAACTTTGTGTAATTTGAAAGCACAAAACAAAAACTTAATGGCAGCAAGATGGAATAAGGTTCTTGGTTAATAAAACGACCCACAAACACAAAGTGTGTATATTTTTTTTAAAAAAAAGAAAAGAAATCTTGACAACGGAATGTCACAGACTTAATAATTATGAATGAAAAAGGACAGAAATAAGAGACGTTTAGCTAAGGCCAGTGTTGTTAGGCTTACA
>JAGDQP010047120.1:0-15116 GCA_022664845.1 Lepisma saccharinum
TAGTGACCATGGGAACGTGGAGGTTAGGTAAGGTTTGGTGCGGTCATGTATCTTTACACTTTCTGTTCTCATATACGTCACACTTCTTTTTACCTGTAGCAATGTTCTTAATATAAATGCTCGTAACTTTCCCACAATCAAATCATGTGGTAACCTTCTGCCAAGTAGTTCCCTCCGCTTCCCAAATAGTTCCACGTTTATCACCGATTATACAATAAAGTAAACTCAACTTTCGTTTCTTTTTATATATTATTAGCCACACAAATGAGCAAATAATCCATTTCTTCCCTGTAAATTTTCTAAATTTTACTAGAAACGGCCGACCAAACGTGTAAGTTAACCCAGTTAGTTAGTTGATGACTTTGTAGTTTTCTAATTAAAACGTATTAATAGGCTCCGTTTATCTTAAGTTTCTAACAGCAATGCTTTGAAATGGAAAATACCATATTTGTTTTGTTATGAGATCGCAGATCCGCACAAGGTCGATAGTTTACAATAAATATTGTATTATCATAACCAGAATAAACAAGGTCCGGTGGTCACACCGATCCAGGTGGTCGTGCGCGCTAGTGCGGTAGTCTGGCGACACAAGGATCGTGGGTTCGAATCCTACCTCGGGCATGGAAGAGATTTTAGCTGTGTAGTCAGTAGTTAGTTATGCAAGAACAAGTACATACAAATCTTTTACACGCATAATACAAGTAAAAAACCAGTTAAACAAGTAATAACTGTCCGCTTAGGGTAAAACACATTTAAGAAAAACTGTTCTCATGGATATCGCGTCTGCCTATCGTGCCAATGGTCGCGAATTCGAGCCCTGATCACTTCATTTTTTTTAAAAAAGAAAAGTGTGTTAATGAGTTGGAATCTGGCACAAACAATTGTCTATCTCTTTCTCAAATTTTGATTTAAATTATTTTTTAAATAATACAGTTTTTAAATAAAAATGTTTCAAATAATAAATGTTTCTATTTGTGCGTTCCTTCTACCACGATATATTCAAATCGGATTTAATCTATATCTTCTTTAGTTAACGTTACTCAGTTTGAATTGACAGTGAATTTTAATTTTATTTATGGCCTTTTGGCATCTAAGGCTCAGGCCGGGTTAGGAAAGGATTCGGAAAGATGTCGGCCAGAGCGTATGTTAAAGGTGCAATCCTGACCTTTGCCTGGAGCGACTGAGGAAAACCCTGGAAAACCCTCAGTCAGGATGGTCTGTCGCTTGGATCGAACCCACGACTTTCAGAATGTTATGCCCACTCTCTACCACCTGCGTATCGGCTTTGATATAGTGCAGACGTGTGCCGAGGGAGCTCCGACAAAGTGTGGTTTTTCGGAGGGAGAAAAGAGGAGGACAGTAAATATAAGTAGTGAACCTTTTAGTTTTTCACTAGAGGAACGTTCCCTGAAAGTGTAGACTTTGCCCGATTTATTCTCTAAGAATTATTCAAAATCTAAAATCCCCATGTTATTCTTATGGGCATTTGAGAGACGTCAATCACGTTGACTTGTATTCTCTTACATCGCCGAGAGTCTATGAACTCGAGCATTCGGTGACCTTGGAGGTGGTGATCTGCTACCAAGAGAAAATAAAACTAAGCCCTGGTTCCCAAAGCAGTGAATTTTATATAAGAGTTGGTCAGTGTTAAAATACCATGCAGGGCTAAAAGTCTGTACCTTCGGGGCCATTGGTGATGGGTGCATGATGTTTGGCGGTCACTGACCTCCGTTACGTATGGGTGCATACTGACCCCAGCTCCACCCAACTCCCCCCCTAACCCTTCCCCACCTCACCCCCCTTTTTCAACCCCCACGTAGGTCTCTTGCCCCTGGATGCCGTGTGCCTGATCCGTGGTCCTGGGGTGCGTTGGTTCTGTTACTGTAACCAAATGTTGTATACTTCTCATATTTTTTTGTGTGTGTGAGTCCGTGCGAACTGAAAAATGGTGCGGAAGGTAGACCTAGCGGAATATACAAAAGTAGGTCTCGAGAAACTCGAAGCAGAATGGCTCGCGAACGAGACGAAAGATTCCCGAGCACATGAAAACAACCCATTTCAGCAGAAACTTCTGTCCAAGATAAGGAGGAAAGAGATCACTGCTGGAAAACCACGACGCAGTAAAGAAGACAAAGAAATAAAACAGCAAATAATAGAGGAAAGGTACTAAAAGTGGGAGAAGATAAACAAGGAAGATATGACACCAAGATCCCTAAGATCGATAAGAAGAACGGGCGGTGACCGGGACGGGGAGGCCAGTGCGTCCCCGAGACCTGGAACACCAAGTCAAGATGAAAACACCAAAAGAAAAAGAGAGGAAGAGGATAAAGAAAAGGAAAAAGGGAAGAGGGAAGAAAAAGAAATGGAGGATCTAAAAACAAAACTAGCATATGTGGAAGGTAGAATAATGGAATTGAAAAAAAAAACAGATAAAACTGAATAGAGAGACTGAAAGACTAAGAAGTTGCGAGCTGAAACTGGAAAGGACAATGGCAAAATTAGAAGAGAGAGAACAGAGATGGAAAAACAAGAAAGAATAATCAAAGAAATGAAACAACAAGAAATAGAAGGATGTGTACACATCAAAGAATTAGAGGTAACAAATCAACAAAGGGAGGTCAGAAAGATGGAATTGGAAGAGAAATTGAGAAATATGGAAGAAGAGATAAGAAAATTATACGAGGAAAATGGAGAACTAAAGAACAAAAGTGAAGTAGGTATGATGCAGACACCAACAACAAGCTTTGCAGATATACTTAAAAAAGAGACAGCTAAAATCCCAGAAAAGACAAGACTAATAGAAACTAGTATAAGGAATATCAGACCAACCATAGTATTAAAACCGAAGGGCGGGGAAACGATCCGAGACGTAAGATTGAAGCTGACTAACACTATCAGTAGATATGATAGGATCAACTTCCAGATGATACAAGCTAAAAGAAAGCTCATTTTACAGATGGCAACAGAACAGGACGAAATCAAGATCAGACAACACCCAGGAATTATGAAAAATTTCGATTTAATGAATAGAAATAATAAGAGAAACCAATTGATGATTGTACACTGTATCCCGTCCGAAATGAGAGAAATTGAGGTAATAGAAGAAATGATAGACAGGAACCTAAATGATATCACAGAAGAACAGAAACAATTGATCAAATCCAGATTTAAGACCGGACTAAAAAAAAGATCGGTACCATCTGGTCTTTGAAGTGCCAAAACAAGTGAGAGAGAGAATCCTCAGGAGTCCTCGTGTTTACATTGGCTATGAGGCGACCAATATAAAGGATTTCCTAGTGGTGACTACATGCCTAAAATATCATAAGTGTGGGCATATAGCTGCACATTGCCGAAATGAGGTAAGATGTGGAAACTGTGGCGATAAAAGTCACAAAAAAACAGGACTGCCCAAACAAAGACAAAAAAGTATGTATTCCCTGCAGTTCAAGGAGGAAGATGTGTGGGGCAAAATTCCAAAGTGAATGCCCAGAGTACAAACGTGCGCTACAAAGAGTAATCAAAAGATTCGATTATGGACAGTGATCCAGATCGAGTCCAAAACAAGGGTAAAATAAAACACAAGAAAAAGAACCCCCATGCAGGAAAAGAAGAAGCCAAATTAGGCTACAGCAATTTAATAACAATAAAAATATATGTAACTTATATAATTGGCTAACGGCAGGAATAACAAAATCATCAAATAAATTCCTCGAAATCAAATCTGGTCACATAAAATTGGAAGATGTAAACCAAATAGTTCTACATTATATAAATCCCAATTTGGTAACATTCCCGAGAGGCTTTGCGCAATATGTAACCCTGTCACACGACAAATATGATCTAGATCAGATGGAGAAGTTGGATATCAAATTAGACAATAAACAGGAAATGAAAATTTATCTATCAAAAAATCGATATAACTGTAAGATAGTCAACATAAAGTCAACAGCCGAAGATTTCCTGGGAGATTTAGAACTGACACTGAAACTACTGTCAATACTGGAATGCGAGGAAAGGATTAGGAATCAAATACCAGCTACAGGAATGGGCCTATGGCGGGTAGACCCTAAGGATGTATTATTAATATTTAAAAAATGGGAGAAAGCAACAAAAAACGTGGGATTAGAAATGATAATACAAGATGCAACACTGCATACAGAAATAACTAGAATATGGAATACTCTGGAGTCAATTGAAAGCGAGGAGAGCGAGGCAGAATCAGAGCAAGAGAACAGTGATGAAAGGACCCAGAGTGAAGAAAGCTTAGACGAGGGAGACGGAGGAGATTTGGTGAAGGAGGAAGGAGACGTAAATGGAGAAGAAAAAGGCAGCAAGAAGAGAAGAGGATGGAAGCAGTGGATTCCAAGATTCTACAAGTAGAAGAAGAAAAAACAAAAATTGAGAGAAGAGAGGCAAGAATCTATGGAAAAGATCGAGGCGATAGAAATAGAACAACGGAGAGAAGAGGTACAGGAGGTAACTACTTTCAATCCTAACAAATTCTACGAGAGTCTGAACAACAGCTATATCCTATCAAGACTTGAGGAGCCACAGCTGCTATCGGCTACGCTGAGAATTATTGTAAGAAATATCCACCCCAACGGGAAAACAATCACCTTCCCAGTAATTAAGGAAGTGGATAGGATAAGTCTGCGCTCGAATGCCATCACGACAGAACCAAAGCAATTACTAGAACTAGTGGATAAAGTCTTCGCAAGAAGAAATGAGACACTACAGCTCAACAAAGACTATAGACAGTTCGTGATGGAGTGAGGGCGCACAGTATTTATCCCAACGGAAAAATTCCCAGCGTGTTATGTCCACACGACACATCCTTAATCAGAAATGTTTCGAATAGTCCAGGTAATTGGGACAAATCCAAACTAGCAACCCAGGAACTTAGAGTATACTGCGATAAAGAGAAGGTGGACATAGCATGCCTTCAGGAACCCTATATAAAAAGGGGAAGATTGATTGGAATGTGAACCGACGCAATGATCCTGGTGCCGGAAGATCCAAATCCGATGGTGGCTTTGGTGATCCTTAATAAGAAAATAAACGTTCTAGTAGACACTCAAAATACCTGCAGATGGATCCAAGTTATAAGAATACAATTAAACAGTAAAATAATAACTCTTGTAAATATGTACTGCCAATTTTCAATTTCAGTGAACGTGTATGCAAATAGATTAGAGGTAATATTAGCGGGAAATTTAGGGGAAAATATATTAGTGTTGGGAGACTTTAATGCAAAATCTCCGCTGTGGCACTGCCCTAGAACGGATGAAAATGGAGAAAAATATGAAGATATAATAAATCGGTATAGCCTAACAGTTCAAACATAGCAGATCAACCACCAACATTTCAGGGCAGAGCTGGAGCGGAGAGCAATATAGACGTAACAATGTCAAAAGGTAATTTACATCAATGTATCCGAAACTGGAGGGTACAGGATACAGAAACTACAAGTCAGCATTGTGTCATCAGTTTTGAAATCGATTTAAGAAGATATAACGAAATAACGCAGGAAGAAGAGGATGCATTTAAATATAACGTTAAAAGATTAAATATGGAAAACTTTAAAAGAAATTTAATACTGCCACAAATTGAACATGAAATAAACCTTGACGAATTGGTAACTAACCTAGAAAATACAACAATAAATGCAATTATAAGTTCTACACCACCAAACATAAATGAGGTTAACAAGACACCCTTCTGGACTAGGAAACTAATAAAATTAAAACGAAAACTAAAAGCAAGTAGGAAGAGTTATAAAGCGGCTGGAGACTACAGAGTACGACAGACTAGGCTCGAAAAATATCGGCAAATCAAGCAGCAATATGAAAATTAAGTCTAAAACAGCATAAAGAAGACCTGGAGTAAGTTTGTGGAAGAAAATCTTAGCACGGATGTGTTGGGTATGCCCTACAAAAGAGTAATGAACAAAATTAACACTAAAGGAGTATTTACCACGTTAAAAAGAGAAGACGGATCATATATAAAAACCTGGAAGGAAACAATGAAAATATTATTTACAAAATTATTCCCAGCTGACAACATAGACGAGGATAATGAAGAAAAGCAGATAGTTAGAAATGAAGTAAGGCATATCCAGGATACGAACATAGACTTGAATTCACCAATGATAACAAATGATGAAGTCGCATCCGCAATAAAATCAATAAAAACAAAAAAGGCACCTGATCCAGATGGAATTAAAGGAGAAATATATAAAAATTCTATGGAAATTTGGACACCTTATCTGACTAGACTTTATAACGAATGTCTGAGGCAAGGAAAATTCCCAAAACCGTGGAAGATAGCAAATCTGGTGGTGCTACTAAAGGGAGATGATAAACCTCGGTCGAATCCTAAATCGTACAGACCGATTTGCCTACTTAACATTATCAGCAAGATTTTCGAAAAAGATTTAGCATCAAAAATAAACGAAAAAAGAGAGAAAATACAAAACTGTATTCTACAATATGGATTTCGACGAGGGAAGTCGACCGATTTCGACGAGGGATGCGATCAACGGAATCTGTGATTCTATAAATAATCTCAAACAAGACAACTGTAAGTATGTAACAGGAATTTTCTTTGATAGAGCAGGCGCATTTGAGAATGTTTGGTGGCCGGGAGTACTAAAGGAGCTTAATAATTTAGGTATAAATTCATCTGTATGGATGGTTCTAAGAAATTACTTTCAGGATAGACAAATAAAAATAGACACGGCTGAAGGCACTATTGCAAAATCACCAACTAAAGGTTGCCTTCAGGGATCTGTGCTGGGCCCAATTATTTGGGATATAATGTTTCAGCCATGTCTGGAAGTGCTAAATAATATGGAACATGTGGAAAGGGTCGTCGGATACGCGGATGACTTGGCGATAGTTATCAAAAGAAATAGCAGAAACGAGGTCCAAAATAGGGCAAATGAAATAATAACAACAATGGCGTCATGGTGCAAAAATAATAAATTAACTATATCAGCAGAGAAAACTAAATATGTTCTATTTAAAGGAAATATGAACTTCAACAGAGGTCCGATAATAAAGGTAAACGGTACAACAATCAAGAGAGTAAAGGAATTTAAATACTTAGGCGTAATTTTAGACGAAAAGCTTAATTTTAGATCTCACGTAAATACAGTAAAAAATAATGCACTAAATGTTTCTCATAAAATTGTAAACATAGCAACCAACGAATTTAAAGTACATATGAAAATAATAAGGATGTACCATGACATCATAATTAGATCCATAGTAGGATATGCCGCCAGCGTCTGGAGCCACCGGATGGATGATGTGAAACAACAAACAATCATAAACAGAGCACAAAGACAGCTATTACTGAGACTGACAGGAGCGTACAGAACTACTCCGGTGGAGGCACTCCAAATCGCGACCGCGACCATGCCTATGCACTTGCAAATTAAAAGAATGGGCGCCGCGTACTTGTTCAAAAAAGAAGTCAAGACAGTATACAACAGAAAATACGTCAACAAGCGGAAAACAGAGGCGAAATACAAGAGATTCTGACCAGTGCGTAGCAAACATTCTGGGATAATATACATAAAGCAAGAAGAACTCATAGTATCCTTCCAGATGTGGGTGAGAGTATGAAGATGCAAGTGGAAATAGAGTGAAGCCTAGTACATCTAATAACCGGTCATGATCAGGCAGATGCTGAGGGATCTTGGACTCGTCGAGGATAACCTGTGTCGTGTCTGTGGTGTAGTTTCAATCCCAGAAAATGTGGTGTTACGATGCGGAGAAACAGCCCAATTAGTGGAAGAACAACGAGCACCAACACGTCTGACAAAAACAAATAAAAATGATGTGCACAAAGTAAAATACTTGATAAATGTGAATATTTGTGTGGCTGCTGGAAACCAGTAGCAAATCAGTGCGTTGCTGGAACCGCAGCAACAGACGCTGTATAGTTGTTGTTGAGTAGTGAATGTGTGGTGATGGGAACCAGGTAAAATCTATACCGTGAGTGAGTGCGAATGTGGAGTGAAAACATTAAGGCGTGTGGCTGCGGAAACCGCATCTATTCTCCATTCAAAGAAGACAATCCCATGAGTGAGTGAGTGAAGAGTGAATGAAAGAAGGAAATGAAACAATTTAACAACTAGAGGAAACAACAGAGTCACTAAATAGAGGAAAGAAGAAGCCCTCCTGCGATGACTAGTGAAACAAGCCAAAAAGGGAGAAGAGAAGAACTAGTAATTATTTGCTTTCTTTTTCTTATATCTTTGCAGGAGAGAAAAGACCAGAAGAAAAGAAGAAGCTACTCAAGTTATGTGTTGTGTTGTGCTGTGATGTCTGTGTCGTCTAAATGTGTTGTATGTTCTTTTTCTAAAATAAAGCATATAGGTAGATAGGGACTTCCCCCACCCCCCAGCAACAAGTTCCAACTAGGAATCAAGACCAGGATTACCCTTGGATGCCTGGTTCAAGACCGTCCCGCAATACCAGCTGTCTTGTCAAGGTGGAACACAGGGGATTCTTGGAATGCCGGAATTCCGGCAATCCAGCAATCCCTAGGAACAAGCCTGCCCCAGGTTAAGGAGTATTAAGATGAACGTGTTGCACGCCCCCAAATGTGCACAACTTCATCTGTGCAAAGCATGCTAAGATTCAGGGGTGGAAGGTGGGCCCCCTAAATAAAAAAAACTCTACCACCGAGAATTGACGAATAAGAATGAGCGGGGGTATCTTAATATTCTTGACACCCAGTATAGTCTATTCATATATTCACGTCTACAATGTATGATTTGTGTGAATGTGTGAATTGATTTATCTTGTTTACGCATAAAACAAATAAACAAAAATCACCCGAGATAGGGTAAAATGATCCTCGAAGGATTTATTTCAAATTATTTTAAGGCCTTTAGCCATATGAGAACCAAGCCGGGATAAGGGTGGGAAAGTGTGTTGGAGGATAGACTGCCAGGGCCTACTTATAGGTAACATCACAGCGTTTGCCTGTTATGGGTGAGGAAATATCTTGGGAAACCTCAGTTAGAAAAGTCGACGGCTGGAATCGATCCCAGGACCTTCCGATTTCTGACCAACGCTCTAGAATTTTTTGTAACATTGTTTACCCTCAACGGCCTTTACTTGTTCCATAATCTATATAGCCTGATATCCTTAGAATTAAGTTACAATCACATACAAACATTCATGCCCGAGGCGTACTACTAACTAGGAATACTTCCGAGATGATAATCGTGTCCAAGCGCAATTGTGCGCGGAATCGATGGCCCACTAACCAACAAAGCATCATACAAATGTTTACGTCCCGCACTCAAAAGTTAGGATGAAAATAGTAACAAGGTTGAAAGTCATCGTGTCTGCGACGTCATAGTAACAGACTGCGGCCCCATCCACTGTAAATACAACGACCAAACCAGTATTTGCCACGTACTAACTTGGTGCAGGGATAAGGATTAATACATAACAAATCCTGGCTCGAATCCCAGAAGAGGCAATATTTTTTTTATTTTTCTTCCCAATTTTATTTTTATATGTTCACATTTATTATTCATAATTGCTTTGGCATACAAATAAAGGCTACTGAACATTAAGATATATATACGTAAACCAGGTCTGGCCCGCGTGGAGTGCAAGAGAGCACGGAGCTGAGTGGCGTGAGCCACATGGGGGCACAACTCCCGGTTGGCACCAGGCAACCCAATGTAGCACTTTTGGCGTATGCCCATTGCTAACCAAGACCGGCGCCAGCCCCCGGTTGCATTTTTAGTTGCCATGGGTTAGGTAAAGTCTGGTAAGCACAAAGAGATAGAAATGTATTTTGAAAGAAAGAAACGAAAGTGTGAAGATACATAACCGAGACTGACCTTACCTTACCTACCCTAACCAATGGTCACTAAATTTAAATAATCTACGACAAATGCAAGAAAGCCATTATTAATAATACATATGAAGAGATAGAAATATATATTTGAAAGAAAAAAGTACTCGCAACCGCAGAGATTTGAACGCGGGTCCTTTCATTCAGTAACCAGATGCCTTAACCATCTAACCAAGTACGGAGCTTGCAAATGCAGAATTCGAAGTTTTATTAACACTACACATGTCTTACGTAACAATGCTACGAAATATCACTCGGGCGTGCAGTTCTGTAGTCCCAGAATTTTCACAGGGTATACGCTAAGTTTATGAATCTTTAAACAGAGATAATGTTTTCATTAACTATAGGGAAGGAATAAGTTAATTGCTACAAAAACAACAGAGAATGCCAAATACTTTATCTTCTAGTGAGACATTAGCAACGAAATTATATGCATAATTTGTTGCGTTGATGGAATGAGAAACAAGATGGCTGCGACTTTTGCACAACTACAAAGCAGCATTATCAGTTAAAATGAAGTTACAATTCTTTATGTCGAATTGTCAACTCTGAAGCCAAGGGATACAAGTGACAGCAACGAATACAAAACAAAGTATTGTTGTAGTGAAAAGATAAACTGATCCACACCCTGTAGTTATATTCTTTTCCTCTTATTTCTTTCCCGATCAAGTGAACGAATGTATCATTTCAGTATTGACAGAAATTGTCATGATGTCACACTTGGCTACTTGTGGGGAAAAAACACGATTTTACCGAGTGTACAAAAAAATAAAATACCGTACCTGATGTACCTAACCCTCACGTGCACTTGGTCAGTAATGTTATTACATTTTCTAATGCGTATATATATATATATATAAATATATGGGAAAAGTTATTTTTCGCGAAGAAAAACATATAAACAAGATCACAGCAGGGTTTGATCCTGTGTCTATCGCATTAGCTTTTCGACATTCTACCAATTCACCAAATTGGCAACTACAAAAAGGTAGCTGCTTGGCACTCACATATTTTTCATTACACTCAAGTAGCTAAGTGTTAAGTTATGGAAATTTGTGTCAATACTAAAATGAGACATTCGTTCAAGTGGAACAAAATTATTTGACCGTAGTAATCTCACTGGAGCAGCCAAAGTAGTTAAATAAATAAACGAAATAAAAGTAAATGGTATACGCATTCTAGAAGAAGGTATACGCTTACGTGTAAGGTTAATCAGAGGATAATAAATAAGACGTAACTCGCTGAGAGTATCGAGCTTAACGGCTGATTAACAATACATTTGTTATGGTCTGTGTAGCTAAGTATTGAGCGTGTGAGACTCTCATTCTCTGGGTTCGATTCCCAGGCTGGATTTCGAGATATTTCGAGAAAGATTGTTAAAGTTATAAATAATTGTAGACAAAGATAATTATCAGGATATACACTCGTCTGATTATATCATAAAACCAACTGTTATACGCTGTTTGTTTCATTTAATATATAATTTTGTGAAACGAATATGTCAGTCTTTCTGTCACTACAATTTACTACGAAATAACGCAGCAGTTTTTAAAATAATTCTGAGGTACAATTTGTGAAACATTTTTCCACTTTTTTATTATGGTACAACATATGACATATATATTCTAATCTTGATTTCCTGTGCTCTTAACCCAATACCTCCATATTGAACATACTTCGGGCATTTAAAACAGATTTTATGCCATAGTCAATACATAATATACATGCATTATTGAACTGTGCTATATTATTGACACTGGTCTCTATTAATTTTACTGTTGTACAGAATGTCGATCCGTCTTTGTGTCCGATTTGACACCTGCACCCCTGCTCACACAATCGACCGATCCGAATGATTCAAACAGTAACAGGAAGTCAAAGCCAAGTATCACGCCAAGGTAGGTGTGTGTGTTGTGTGAATCATGGCACCCAAGGTGAACCTATTATGGAAGGCTACGTGGTAGCACTTTTCCAATCTAAGTTTTCCGGGACACGGATTCAGAAACAGTTCCGGGGAAATGGGTGTACATTGGGAACAACAACCATCAAGAACATAATTAACCGACATAAACACATTGACGTTCCAACATTTCGTTCACCCACGAAGGGGAGTAGAAAGCGACCGTGCACTCCGGTGAGGCCACCTGTAGCTCGGAAGTTGCTGAGAATGGCCTTACAGAAAACCCCTCCTTCACAACGTGTGATGGCAAGACGAGTGCACGTTTCACAATTGACTGTGAACCGCCACCTACGTAACAATTTAAAGCTCCGGATGGTCTTTAACATCGTGGACATGTCCATAACTCGGCTCATTGGAGATACAGAAAAACCCACTGCAGGCTTCTCTATGAACGCCATCTATACGGGGACAAGTGGAAGTTTGTAGACACACACGATGAAGCATGGATTTATCTATCCGATTGTGGTAAAATTCGAGCCGTAACGTACACCCCCAGCGAAGCAAAAACTAGTCCTGACTTCATCCGCCAGTGCAAAGCTTGTTTCTCGAAGGGCTTTATGGTTGTCGCGAAATACTGCTATAAAGGCAAGTTAACGATTCGCCGAGTGCCTACCAACTGCAAGATCAACTCCGTATTTTATCAGCAACATATTATCACACCAATTTATACCAAAGATCTACCCCGTTTATATGGTAATGCAGTAAATCAAGTCCGTGTACATATAGATAAGGCCTCATCACATACGTTGCGTTCTACCCAGCGATGTCTGCAACAGATGGCGGCAGACACCGGCATCCAGACTATTCCCTACAAGGACATACCAATGAAGTCACCTGATGCGAGTCTCATGGAATTTTGCGGGTTTGGCCTATTGAAAAGAGCACTTGCATCTTGTCGTGTCACAACTTACCGTGGCCTCTGAAAAGCCTGCCAGGAGGAGTGGCTCAATATTCCCCTTCCTGTACTTCAACAGAGCCTACTACATGGAAGTTACGGTGCAGGACTATTGCCAGGAGAGATGGTGCTCACATCGAAGGCAACCGATGGTCGTCCCGTGGTTTTTCATAAGGTAGGTGAGACGTCAAAATCGGACACATATAGACGGATCAAGTTTCTGTATATAATTCGAGGGGATTAAACCAAAAGTTACATCAACTTTTCTCAATTACATCAGATTTTATCGCAAAATGGTGATTTGGTTTTCACTTGGAAATTTGTACATTAAAAGTAAGGTAAGTAAGTTCTTTGCTTATCTTCTTGGCGCTGGGGAGCGAATAAAATTATGATATGTGAAAGGTTTCATAACAAGGAAAGTGAAGATGGTAGAAGGTTATAATTTATTGAAAAACGGAAATCACAAATTAGTTGCCTTAGTTCGAAAGTTTGTTTGATATTGAATCGTATTGCTCAACTCCGTGAATCGAAGATTAAAGTGTGGTATTGTTTTCATTTTGAATGATTAATTTTTAGTAATGAAGGGAGGGATACAAAATTAATTAATAAATCTTTTGGTTTGTTTTTTGTGTGTACAAATCCTGAGTTTCATTACCTTTAATACAACACTCCTTAAAAATTTACATAATTCTTTTCCGAAAGTTCGCTCTGATTAAAGAAGAGGTGGGTGGTAGGTTTAAGCGAACGTGTCTTGGACTACGGAATGTCAGCTCCGTTGCTGGTTACCTGTATAAATTAAAAGTATAGTTTGAATTCAGAACGGACATTCTGCAATATCGGCTAGATGAGGCTGACGTATTTATATCCGCCTGCGTGTTCTTTGTGCGTTTATCACGGGAATAAATGGAAGAAAGGTACGGAAGCATGATGAAAATGTATTATTGCATTTGAGCTGTCGAGAAGATAGTATTGAGAAAATTCAGGAATACACTGGTGTGTTTTACTCTACAGAGAATCGTGAGTTTTTCAATGGAAATACACCAAGATTGCCATTCAAGATGGCACCCAACGATTCCTTAGAATTGGCTGTATCTCAACTACTATAAGGCCTATTTCAAATTTTATATTGTTTTTTTTTAAATTACTTACTCCATGTCTTACGGAACTTTCAAGTTCACTTCCGCAGTAACAAATATTTTCCATAGAATCCTATCGCGAGTTCTCTTCGGTTTTCCAAGCACGATTGAATATAATACTCACTTAAACCCCATCCAAGCTCCATATTCTCCCCCACTTAGTCGTCGCGGCCTCATTATTCCTAAGACATAGTCTTACAGTCCCCCATTCTCTTGTCATTTCGCCTCGATTCGGCCCGTATATATTTTCCAAGACCTAATCTTGAAGCAATCGTAATTCTACAATTGTATTCCAATTTTCGGAAAAGTTAATTACTACCGGTAGTGTATTTTCTGTTTTCAGTTGCAACTTTCTACATATTAATCACGAAATTAGCAGTTAAGAACCGAATAGAAACATGCATCTATGTCACCCTACTAAATGTGCATCATCCGCGTACACGAACTGTTGATTGAAGCCACTGAATGCAAGTCCCTTTTCGTTCTCTTGTATTATTATTTAAATAATAATATTAACAATAATATTAATAATAATAATAATATTGCAGTAGTGACGTTATTTCGTGTTACCTAAACAAAACTCTGGTAATCTTATCTGTTGCAAATTTAGTTCTTCATGTCATCCAGATATAAACTTTGACTATGCATTATGCAAATGAGCTATTGATATTGGTTTTAGTCCAAATAATTAAATTTCTTCATTCGAGTATACCATTCAGTCATCTAACCTCCGTACTAATGAGTATATGGTATCGCTTTGTGCACGATTCGTTGACATGGCAACATTAGCGTCCATTCGAGGAAACAGTTATCAAATTGGAACTACTATTTACATAGTATTGTTTTATATTTATCTTCTATCTTTTTAATTAGGTCATTTAATATGTAAATGAGTTTTCAGACTCATTTAAAGTTTCGTAACAGTAACAGACATGAAATATGCGAGAATAATAAGACAACTTCGAGCGACGCCTAGTAATTTCCTATATAACCGAACACACGACAGAAGCTGAAATTCAAAAGTAAAGCAGCCAGCTGACCTTGGCGTGACCGATAGGGTGACGCGATTGCCATCTTTAAGCGAAGACACGGATTCAATTTCTGGCAGTGTTCATTAAACAGAGTTCTCCAAAACCCACTTTGCCAAAACCTGTAAGTCCAGCTCTTAGAAGCTTACCAGCTCCTTTAGGACGTTAATAACTTCGTTCAACTATAACAAAAGGAATACCGTAAATGTATT
>JAGDQP010047121.1:0-15116 GCA_022664845.1 Lepisma saccharinum
TACGTGCACCAAGGTGGGTTAAAAAATGTCCACCCTTTTCTTAAATAACAATTTTTATGAATATTTCGTTAGTATCATATCATAATTCAGGTTTTGTGTAAAAAATTATGTAAATTGTATTTTCTGCCTTTCAGTGTTTTTAATTTCTAGAAACTAACCTATTTTTTAAAAGAAGTTTTCGTGGTGGACATAAAGTACCCACCCTTGGTGCAACGTGTCACCATAATGTGCATGAAGTTAAATCGAGTTAAAGTTTAAGATTCTGACGCTAGGCGCTGTTGCGGGCACAGTTGTTACAAAGTGTCATTCACCAATGGTGGTCTGCCAATCGCAGTTTCTAAACCACGCTTCCTCACTAGATCTAGTACCATATATTTGTGATAAACAGTTGAGAATCACCATTCTTCAGTGGAACGTGTGAGTAAAGTAAACAGCACACGTTTTTACTTTCCTTTGAAAGCAAATATGGCGTATTTTGTTTCCGATAGTGACATTGAGCGCGAACTGGCAATGAACACAGATGACAGTGACTCTGCATCTAGCGTGGATGAAATTCTAAGTGAAAGTGAAGATCACTTCAGCGATGTAGACAATGGAAATTATGATCAAGAATGCGAAGGAACGAATAATAGTGACTGCAGTAGTGACGATGAAGGGGGAAGTTCCCTTTCATCCGGCATGACTTACGTTGCTAAAAGTGGCCGAGTTTATACTAAAGAAGCTCCCCGTCCTACACGCAGAACGCAACAGAACATTATTCGTGAAAAATCAGGCTTACGACCATCAGGAAAGGTAAGCAGTATAACAGAATCATTTTCTATTTTTTTTACGAAAGACATTTTGTCACTAATTGTTAAATACACTAATGAAGAGGCGCAAAGAAGAAATGTTGCTGAAACCAATGAGACTGAAATGCTGGCTTTGATTGGGATTCTGATTTTGATGGGTGTAAACAACGACAACAATTTGAATTATCATGATTTATGGTCAAAAGAACATGGTAGGTCTTCATATATAGCAAGCATGAGTCGAAATCGATTCACTTCACTTCTAAGTGTTCTCAGATTTGATGACAAAAGTACAAGGGTTGAAAGAAGAGCTACAGACAAATTTGCTGCTTTACGTGAAATATTTCAGCTTACAAATCAAACGTTTACCAAGCACTACAAAGCTGGCCAAAACACTGTTGTCGATGAAATGCTTTCGTCTTTCAGGGGAAGATGCCCGTTCAAGGTGTTCATGAAGGATAAACCCAAAAAGTACGGGATATTGATAAGAATGTTAGCAGACTGTGAACAGCGTTATGTCCTCAATATGGAAGTTTATGCCGGCAAAGTAGAGGGATCGACCCCCCCAATCAAGGGGACCTAAAGAAATAGTGAAACGACTTGTTACCCCCATTGTGAATACAGGACGCAATGTGACAACTGACAGGTATTATACATCTGTAGAGCTTGCCGAAGAATTGTACAGAGTATAATCTTACTCTAGTTGGAACGATGCAGTGCAATAGGAAGCACATTCCAGAAGAACTGAAGTCCACTAAAGGCAGAGAGTTACACTCCAATATATTTGCATTTACGGATCCTGCTTCTGGTAATCCACCAGTCACTCTTGTGTCGTACATTGTTCGGGAAAAACCAAAGAAAGTACTAGTCATGCTCTCGACACAGCATATGGATACAAAATGCGATGAAACTCATAAAAATAAGTCCGATATTATATTGTTTTATAACTCAACCAAAGGCGGAGTAGACTCCATTGATCAAATGGCCAGAAAGTATACTACCAAAAGGAACACTCGAAGATGGCCATTATCTGTGTTTTTTTTTCCTTGTTGGACATCATTTGTATCAATTCATATACTATTTACGTGTTGAATAATCCAGAGTGGCATAAAAAAAGATCTAACAAACGGTATAGTTTCCTCCAAAAACTCGGCATGGATCTTATCAAAGAAAATGTGCAGGAAAGAGCTAAGGACCCAATTGGTCTCCAGAATCACGTTGTCACAGCAATAGAAAATGTTTTGGGACACAGAATCACGAAAAGTGCTACCGAAGTGAAAGAACCAAAAACAGGAAGAGGAAGATGTGTTCTTTGTTGCAAAGAAGCCAGATCGAAAAATGTTCAATTGAAGAAACTTGCAAAAACAACAATTGTATGCGCAAAATGTGAAGCCTTTGTTTGTGGAAAACATAGTGAAAAAACCTACATTTGCCTCGCTTGTAAATGCAATATTAGTGATTCGGAGTAACCGATAATGACTTTTGGCAGGAAATGTAATAAAATAATGTTTACTCTGTAGCTTTCAACAATGAAAATAATTTATGTCGGTAGTACCATATCCTTATTCTTGTAATTAGGGGAATATGCTAATAGCATTTCCTTGATGTTAAATTATATTCTGAGAATAACAAATAAAAATGTTGACATACTTAATAATTGTTTCGTTGGTAGCCTTTAGTTGTCTTAGTTTACGTTTAGTACAAAATTCAATAGAAAATTACATTTTCCCGGACAGATAATAACTATTTATATGGTGGACATTTTTTAACCCTCCCTTGGTGCACGATGTTACGCGCAACCCCTTGGTGCACGTAGGGTTAAAAATATTTCTTAGTAACGGCTATTGGGTATTGTTAAGACTAAATCATGTACAGTAAGTATAACCATTGTTAAATTATAACCATGAGAGTATTACTACAAAGCAAAATTAGCAATAACAATTTCCATTGTTTTTGTTTTTTATTTCGCGTTATACAATAACAATTTCATTGCAACATTAAATAATTTTCGTTAAATAATTGAACAGCTTCACACAATAACATTACCTTGTAAACATAAATTCTCAAAAAGACACTACAAAACTAATCCCAGATGCTTATGAAACTTTTGGAGGTTGTAGCAGACGCTTCGTTGCTACATTCATTTCCATTTTTGTTTTCATTGCTTCATATAGTTTTTACGTTCACAGTTTTGAATAAAATCATCAAAAACTATTATTTACCTGATTTATTTCCGAATAAATCATAATTTTACAGGGATCAATTTTTCCTCTTTATAAGATGTTTTACTTTGGTGGAGTTTCGCTTCACGACCGTGTTTTTGTCTGTGAAGTGTGGAACTCCAGTTTCCCATGATGCTCTGGGTAACGCAACTGAAAATGGATACTGGAAAGTTCAAGTACAGAATGATGGAATATCCATCATCAGTGAGGAAGTTCTGCCTCATCTGGTAGTATTCTAAAAATCATCAAAAGTAAGGTAATGCATTAAATATGTATAAGAATTATATATATATTCAAATGTTAGTTGAAGAAATCTAAACAAAATTCAACTTAACGTTTTTGTGCCATGTGGTGAAATTCCCGCCGTGGAAGCTTGTTTGGTTGTTTTATACTATTGAAGTATTTCCTTCGATAATAAATTTTTATTATTCAAGAATTAAGTACTTTTCTTTCATGTGTAACAACTCTCTCCTGGCAGTCACTCCTGCCACTATAAGCCGCCAGTTATTTCCGGTTTGAGAAAAAGTATTCTCTCACTGAAAACACCCAGCAACCCACTATAACAAGAGTAACCGACGAGAGGAGCTGAAACAGAGGAGGATCCTCGATGGGACCCCACAATTAAAGCCTTTACTGTAGGTTAGGTAAGAAAGTTGTATAGTAAGTTCAGAAACAAATCTAAAAATTATTTTTCATAAAACGTATAATGTGAACTATTATTTTGTCAAATTCACAGCAAATTACAATCTTATTACAAATGTGACCTACCGCTTTATAGGTCATAATCATACACAACGAATCGATTGAACAAATCGTAGAAATCATGACATATTCCAATATACTCAATAAATACACTATGATATGAGTATATAATTAATACACAAATAATTACACTCAAATTCCTGATAAACAGTGTATCCAACCTTCTCACTCAAATTATGACATGGATTCCTCTCTTCCCCTCTTGTGGTTTTCACAATTTCACGCAACAAATCTACGATCCGGAAATAGGAACCTACTAATAAATCCATGAAGAAAACATTTACTAAATATGGAAACAATCGTACGAATATACTAGGAGATACGAGGTAGTGGTCACGAACCCTACTGCCGGCTATCAACCCGAACACGTGGTTACGAAGAAAGGTGAAAATTGGAATATCCAAATAATTCCTTCTGATTATCAACGTAAGATAGATCAAAAAGGTAATTGCAAAACTTTAACAACAATATTATCGCGACATACAATACGATGGCAATAGATTCATACGATACCAAATTCTCGACGTTACGAAGGAATCTATACTCAAGTTCATCCACACACGATTTCTTTAAACCCAATTGAAGCAATACATTTCCCGACGAATATTTACTGCATGTAAAACATACTTCATTCAAATAAACTATCTCACTCATACACGAAGAAGTCACATAATCCGACGAAACTGAAACTGGTGAAAATTCACACTTACCAAAATATACGCGAAATTGAAGATTCTCAGGAATAATTAACAACGAGTACGAACTCAGAATACGACGAACTAGAAATTCCACAAGGATGGCAATCAGGAATCCATAGACACTTGTAGACTTCATAAATGTAGATACGCTGTACTCTATTACGTAATCAGTATCTAATTTCTATCTCAATATCGAACACATCTAGTTGTTTCCCCTGATGGTATTCACAAGCAATTATGAGGACTCGTGGTCACTCATGTCGACATGTACAAATTGCTAGTTACATTTTTTCCCGTTAGGCGGCTCTGTCATACATCAGTGTTTCAACTCAGGTTTTGTACATCTTCACAAAATATAAATAAAAAATCACTAAAACAATAATAAAAATAACCAGAACACTTTCTGGAGGAATAAAGGGTAGCGTAACTACAAAATGTTCGCTACACATGGGACAGTGAAAATATATCATGTCTGAGTAAAAAGTAATACTTCCCTAACTAACGAAGAAGAACGGTGCTTCCCTGTTACACTTTAATCCGAATGTTGAAAACTGTTGAATGCTATCGAAATTAGAAACAATCTTTTGCTGCTTAAATTAATATTTCTACAAAGTGTAATTCCAGATAGGCAGTATACCACTGTAAACTTACTCTATACATCATACTAATTTGTGATAGTTGTAACGCTATATAAAATCAGTGAAGTTTTATCCAGAGCTATTGTTCTATGAAACTTCCTAAGATGTACCAAACATTAATTACTTTATCTGTGGAAAGAATTACTTCCCATCATGTGTCATTTGCATATTGTTATAGGTAAGCAACACAGCTTCGGCTCGTATAAAGTTTACGTGCGCAACTTAAACATGTCACTGTATCAAAGTGTGAAGTGTTATATCGATTATGATTAGTGATCTCAGTATTATGTGTCGTGCCAAACGAGTGCAGGCAATTAAGCCATCCAATTTCATATTTTCAATCTGTATGTTTCCTAAACTGTTACCGTGTTTGCAGTGATTTAAAGGCATTAATATTTTGTGCTATGATGTGTTTTGAACAGGCAAGATGTACTGCGTGTTCTGCAGCTAGCTACTTACACACAAGGTTTGTTCAGGGGTACGGTAACTATTACCTACTCCTAAGGGCAATGTCAAGGATAGGCATACTTGTGCTGTTGTTCACCAGCAATGTATTGGTGTGGTTAGCCCTATTATGGTTAATTATATTAAGTTTGTCCACTTCACATTTTCACTCCTATGCTGTTAAAGTATAATTAATCATGTCCACTCCACTTGTTCACCCTTACTTGACTGGGGTAAAGTAAAGAATGTCCACTCCACCTTTGCACTCTTGCCCTGCAAGAGCTTTCTTTGAATATAGGTTAGATCCCTGTTGTTTCTATCAACCAAAGCAAAATCAAAGAATCACTTAAACTTTCGTGGAGTTTTCTCTCACATCCAATGATAGTGAAATCCAAAGTCCACCCTTTGTCATGTAAGATTAATTACCTTTCCTATTCTAAGCAAAATTTAATATACTCATGTTAGCTTACTCCAAGTTTTGTTTTTAATTTGTAAGCTAGTCCACCTATTAATCTGCTTCACATTGATAAGCGTAATTTTGGTTTTATTTTTAATATGTGTGTTTAGTGTTTAATATAAATACGGTAAAATTATTAATAATCAAGTGTTCACATGTGTAATAAAATATGTAATTTCAGAAATAAGGTTGTGTTGAAATTTAGGCCTTTTTCGGTTAGATTTCATTCAGTGAAAATTAAACTCTGGTCATTTTACTTTAAGTCCTCCGGACCTGTCAAGTTGAATAATTCACGTAATAACGAAATTATTGCACCAATATATATTATAATTAATGCACAAGACAGTAATAGATATATTCTTTTTCAATTTTCAGTATTGATTTATGTTTACCAATATATTATCAGCGAAAGCCAGTTAGTCAAGTAAGATTCAACGATCATTTTAGAAAATGTATAAGAAAGATACAAAAACTTGAATTTTTCGTTTTATTGTTTTTTTTTACAAAAACAGTTGGTTTTTTATGCAAAGTTATATTAAACTTTGTTCAATGAAAATTCATTTTTGCATAACGTCACCAGTTTTGGACCATGTGTTTTGTAAGTTTGTATGAACTTAATTCAAAGTCAAAAGAATAATATTTATAATAAATATCATTTGCAAATTATATAATATCTCATTTTTGCCATTTTCATTTAAGGCCATCAGCCTGTATTTTCAAAATAAGGTGAATTTAAGTACTTTATTCAAAAATAATTAGTTCCAAATATTTTTGAGGATTTTGTTGCGTGACCGTTTTTCTCGTGTGTTCGATTTCTGTTGTTTCAGCGTTAAAATAGGTATAACTATAGCCAGTGTTTGGTCCTTATTGAGGTTGTTAGTCAATACTGGGGTTTCAAGGAGAGTTATTTTTCTGCGACGTCGACTTCGAGTGGTGCTATTTGATACTGATGGTGCGTAGTGTGATGCTATGTGTATTTTGTTTTGGAGGCCTAACTAGTTCTATTGATCAGTGGATGACTGATTTAACATTGAAGACTTCAGATTGGTAAGTTCTTCGTTGTCAGTGGAGCGTTGCTGCCACTTTTGAACTTTGAAACTGTGGTGAATAAATATGCATATTAAGGAGCTGTAGACTCCTATTAAGTAAGTATTTGAGTTCCTATAGTAACCCAGGGTGCAGTGAGTACTGTGTGAGTTAGGTTAGGTCCTCTTACTGTCGAGACCATTTTGGAAAATGGGAATTAAGCACCTTTGAAACTTGAAGCACCAGTGTTCTAACAATTCTTCAGGGGTACCAATTGCTGCCTATATATGATTTTTCTCACTGTTCTGAGTGGCGACCCTTTAGCCAAGTGAGCGATCGTCAGGAACTTGGCCGGGAGTTTGTTCCTTCTCCATAAAATGGAAGTTCAAAGCACCTGTGGTAACACAGTGCGAGAAACATGTTCGCCCCCATCTTGTGTAGATGTGTTGTGGTGGTGACCACCGGGGAAATGTTTCAAGGTCACGGCTAAGCAAAATTTTGTTGAATAGTTTCAGAACTTACTTCATAAGATAATGTTCTTGCAGGCTAAAAGCTGGTGCGTAGTCCGCAATAATGTTTCCTATCAATCGGCACTGTTCACAAAATTATCGGAAATCATTTGTATAGGTCATTTCCAATTTCATCTTTTGTACATATAGTACGAATAAACATTTATTTTATAAACTTCTCCGTCTGAGGTCTATAAGCTTCACATGAATCATCAACAATTTCGAAACAATAATTAGGGGCTAGCTATATGTGTACCACACTCAATTAAAGAAAAGTCTTCAATCTCTAAAAATCTGTCGGTTGTGTGGAGATAAACGGAATTCAGAAGTTGAAAATCACAAAATTTGTTCATTCTGTCACATTCCGTATAGAATGGGATAAGATAAATCTATGTTAAAACCATATTCGCTTAAAACAGGATCATGGTGACCTGGTTGGAGCTTTCCTAGGTCTCGGCCATTAAGCAACACCGCTTTAAGGAATTAAGTTCCTTGGTAAACACTTTTTGGTGCCATGAAAGGGGAAGATAGTGTCCAAGGAGCTTTGTCTAAGTATTATTCATTCGCCCGGTGAAAACAAAGAAACTCTGACCAGTTAATAGGGTCAGCAACAGGGTTTGAACCTACGTGCCTTCCTAGTGATGATCCAAAGCCCTCGAACCAGGAAAAAGAGAGAACTCTTAAATATTACTGTATGATTAGCTCTCTTCGTTTCAAACTAAAACAAAGTGTTTTACTTTGTTTCAATTTATGTCAATAATATGTTAAGAGACACTGTCGATTCGTCTTGTTTAGTGAAATATTTGAAATACTTATCCTGATGAAGCTTCTCAAAGACAATTTATTTTTTCAAAAACTATGGACTTCAGTCCGTCACTATAAGTGCAATGCAGTTTAAAATCGACAGACATTCATGTCCCAGATAGGATTCGAACCCGAAACCTCATGAACGACGGAGACAATTTATGTTCATATTTATTAATTTTTAGAGAGCACTAAAATGAGTATACGGGGTTAACATGAGCAAAAGTAACATATTTTCCTTCATAATGTTCAGAGTCATTTATACTCTTAGCCAGAGGACATTGCAAAGGTTTAAGTTCCGATATCAGTAGCCACATAACGGCCAATTTAGAACACGATGCTATACAAAACTATTTCTCTCAAGTTTATGGCAGAAAGCTTAGGAGGACAATCGCCCTTCCTTTATTCTTTCTTTTTCAAAACATCTTACAATAATTCCTGTATTTGGTATTTCTACGAGCATTTATTTTAACTTAAAAGAAAACTTAATGTTAACGAGTTGTTCGAAATCCATGATGCGCGACAGACACGGTAAATAAGTCTTGCAGCTCTGGAAGCCGACCAGTGTTGCTAACCATTTTTTGTCAGGTCCCTGCCAACTAAGAAAATTGTCCCTAATATTATTTAAATGTCCCTATTTCCATGTACGTGTACCATGGCTGATCACTGTCGATAGTAGTTTTATTAGAGAAAATGCTAAAAGAATAAAGAGCTAAAAATAATCCCTATGAGTAGGGAAATGTCCGTACGGTCGACAACACTGAAACCGACTGACAAGTCACAACTTGTTCAAACTTGACGCTGACTATCTCAACGGATCAGGCTATTGGACTTATTACTTCAAATGGATGTAGCGTCAGCAGTTGCTGCTATAAAAATTCATTCACCGTATTTTTTTTTTATCACACCTCATATATAAACATACATGCCGGTATGAATTTCTTTTTAGTCAAGAAATGTCTGTATAAAAATAAAAGTAAATAGAAGAATCGGTATATCATACCGACGTATACCGTCCAATTTCTAGCACTGAATATTCCTCTGGTCTACAAAAATTGTTATATCGAGCATTGACTGTACAAGATTTTTATACGAGTTTTTCATGCTAAATATGTAATCTAAATTTTCTATTGAATTCAAATACAAAATGCATTTATTAATCGTTTACACTTGAAACCAAACTAGCTGAAGTGCTACTTGATTTCAATATCACTTTTAAAAGGAAGCAACGTGTCATAGTCGAGTAAAGTGTTCTCACGTTGTATCAATAAAAAGAAAAGCAGAGAGTAAACTTTTTCGACATTTCTGTTATTCTTTTAAAGTTTCGAAAATTGTGAAAAGGAGAAAGAGAATACTATGATTACCGTAATCAAACAAGTTAGTAGGAACTCTGTGAAATTATATGCAAAATCTGAATATATACATGATGGGATAGGTGGTTCAAAAATTTGTTCATTTTCGAACATGCATAATATAATTGCGAATGTGTGTTGGAGTCGCTGTTGGAATAAGCAAAGTTAAAACTGGAAAATAAGGAAAATATAATTCTTTATCAAAGGAGAAAAGCTCAAGAAAATAAAAACCGTTAAGGGTTATACTAGTATTGTCTTATTTTGCATGTATTATCCTGTTAATCCTCCTTTTATTTAGAGTAATATATCATAATACCTATATAAAACAAAATGATTTAACGTCTCACAATTAAGGACAAAATATTAAAGATTGGATGAGAATTTAATTAATTATAAATATTAATGTTTAGTAGTGGAAGAATTTCACACGAAGCGAAATTATTTGTTTGTGATAATAAAAATAATAATACAACTAATTCGGTGTACTATATTCATTGTCAATGTGTCAATCCTGTTAGCCTGAAAAATATTAATTAAATGATTGCAATTATTTAAACTTATTCTTATTAAAACCTCAGTCAGAATGGCCGACCGCTGCTATCGAACCCAGAGTCTCTAAAATGCAAGGCAAAGCTCTACCTACGGTTGCTCGGGCGTTATTAAGTTACATTCGCTCTTGTTATAGAAACTTTAACGGACTATGCTCTCTCTCACTTCGACATAACTCTTTTTATGAATACTTGCAAGAACATTACTCTCACTTACAACTTTCGGTTTGTTAACTTTGTGGAATTTTGATACTAAGGAGTAAATATAACACAATCTCAGATAGTAACCAAATGGTAACCCAAGAACCTTTAAAGAACACGAAAGGCGAAGTAATAAAATAAGTAAGCTGGTTTCTTTAAACCTTTCGACTCCCAATCAGAAACAAAGTGTCACTTGTTCTCTGGAATTTCCTCCAGAAACAAGCCTTTTGTTTGTCGGGTGCATTTTTTGCAGAAGACTTTTCACGCTGTTCTAGTGTTTACAATATATTTTGTAGTATGTACATCAGGGTTCTTGTACCCTATAACCGCACGTAAACCAAACTTCGGAAGAGTAAAATTGCAAGGGACAAGAAACTCTATTTCTCTTCCCTCTTCTTGTGGATGACAAGCGCAAACAAACAACAGAGTGACTGTCCTCTGGGTGCTTGTGTCACAGTACTTAAAGCAATGCACATAAAAGTTTTAACAATATTATCCTCCTTCCTTTCCTAGCATCAAAAGTTTCTTCACCCATAAGCCTAATGACCTCATATGAAAACTCCATAAATTGTTTTGCGGTTTTATGCATTTTCTTCTTTTATTTTGATTCATCGGCGTTCACTGCACTGACTCCAAATGTATTCGGATGAATGTTTTCCTTGTTTCATGTGCAATACTTATCCACGAAAGTTAACAAGTAGTACTATACAGTGTAATGAACTGGTTCTATTCCATTGTACACATTGGTGTTGTCAAATAGTCAACCGCCTCCAGCTTCTTCCTATAGCCACATACTATGCTGTTGCAGAGTATTGATAACCCATGACAAATTACCACCCACTAACTATTAAAGCAATGAATTTGCATGGCGTACAAAAGCATGTAGATATTTCTGCAAGCAACAGCAAACTGAAGGAACTCTTAGTCGGTAGTAATGAAAAGGAAGGTTAATACTCTTCAATTGTCAACAGAAAGAATGTAAATTTCATGGTTCTCTTTTTTATTTCTTTCTTTCTTTAAACATGTACGTTAACGTTCTGTGCTTTGTATTCCCAATTTTCTTGGCATCTAAAGATGTTTTCTAAAGACATGTCGGTTTCTTCCATTATTGATGATATACGTATTGAAACTTACCAATAGGAAATTAGGGGCCATTATTGGTTTTAAGGATTAAAGATGAACTGTTATCAAAGCAACCGAAACTTTTATTACAACACTACATTTCATGATGATCGTCTTGCCGGTTTTGTTCATCCACCCTCGAGCGGCAAATATTTTAAAAGTGCTGGTTGCCAAATAGCTGATGCTATGTAATTCGACAAAAAAAAAAAAAAAAGAAAGAACGAAATTGAAATGTAATACAAAATTTCAACCACTATATATGTGGTTAATTTGATTTTTTTTTCTTTTCAGTAACATTGATAGAGTAGTATTACCTAAAAGGTTATGATATTTGTCTTCTTGATGTTCTTGTTTACACAACTCCATTTGCTTTTGCACATCTTGTAAACCACGGGTCGGCAAATCGCGTCAAAACTATTTTCATCAATTAAAATCCGCAGCGAAATTATTTGTTCATAATTATCTTACATTATCTTGCAATAGACGAAGTTCAAATATTAGTGACACAGCAAAGTTTTTAATGTTCATTCGTGAAGTTTATAACTTTACAATTCACGAAGAATTAGCTGGTTTGTGTACTTTCAAAGGTTCGACTATTGTTGAAGAACTTTTTGAAGAAATATCACACATATTGATAAAATCGTTTAATGTTCTTTTTTTCAACTGATGTATACAACTAAAAAAACGTTGATTGAACGTTGAATCAACGTGTGCGCTACTGGGGCAAATTCATTATAACAAGCTTACGTTTATGATGGGAGAAACTAACTAGTAACACAACAGACGGAGGTAGACATATAAGTGATACAAAGGCAGATGCTGTTGGAAGAATATTTGAGCAACTGTCGAAGAATGTTGCAGATCCTCTTATGATTTTTTTTTCACGGCATCATTTGTCAAGAAGCATTATGCAGCAAAATTGTAGCGCTCAAGAAGTAATGGAAACCTTTCATCATTTATCAAGAAGCATTATGCAGCAAAATTGTAGCGCTCAAGAAGTAATGGAAACCTTTATGACCACAGTAAATTATTTTAGACGTCCTACACTCAATCATAGCCTGTTTACAATTTTCTTGAAATGTATCGAACAGAGTATGGGAACGTTGTATACTATTCTTCAGTGAGCTGGTTAAGTAGAGGGAAGATTTTGGAAAGATTTTTTTTTTTCGGAAGTGAGATAGATATGATCATGAAAGATAACACCAGTATCACACAAACGTTGAGAAACGGTGTATTCAACGTTAGTCCCCGTACGTAATTTTAACGTTGTATATCTACCGAAGTATCCGCCTGTTCAACAGTTTACTCGACGTTTAGAATCAACATAGTTTTCAACGTCAAGAAGTGGAGTATTTTGGAATTGTTTTTGTAACTTTATATTTGCCCAACTGTTCAACGGCTCAAAACCACCTTTTTCCTTTGACCAAAAGAGAGCACTGAACTTCATGACGGAGAATTACTCACCACAGTTTCTTGTTTCATCCACTTCTTTCACGTAGATATATTGATTTTGTTTGAAAATTCTCTACCGGTCTGCAGTGGGATTCGAAGCTGGAACTTCCTGTATTGGTCGTTGGTCTCTAACCGTTCATCCACGAGGAATCCTGGAACTCATTAATATTTTACTATTTATTATATATTACGAAGACTCATAACGTTACCTTAGTCTCGAAAGTGATGCCATCCTTTAGCAATATTCTCAAATTTTTGATGGGTCTTCAAGAAAAGAAAAATCAACGAACTAACACCAAGATACAATCAGAAATCCTATATAGTGTGAAATTCCAATCTATACTAGAGTGACCATTCATTCACTCCCTGTTTTCGAGCAGTTTCCCTGGGTTAATGCATTAATCCTCGGCTATTTGTCTCCCCTGTTTGAAGAATAAATATGTTTCGAAAAATGTTATTGCTTTTTTTAAAAATAATAAAACATTTGAAAACGACTTCTGTCAAGGACTACAAGGTATAATCTTTTCAGGGATCCTAAATTTGTATTCTCTGGCTTTTCTCTAAATCCTTGCACTGTACTCTTTGTTATTTCTTTATTCGAAAATTATTTTAATTTTTTTTTGATTGACGTATCTGCTCATTTCTAAACTCCAAATTCAGTGAGTATAAATAAAAAGTATTAAGAATTGAATAATTTATCATGTGGTGATGGGGGAGAAGGAGAAAAGGAAGCCAAATTTACAGTTGCAACAAGAAGGAATTTTAATTATCCCGATTCACCCTGGAATCAGTGGAAAATATATGGTCACCTAGCCTACATACATGACTTTTACTTCAGAGAAAGTTTTCGTAAAATAAAACGAATAGTAAAATAGTAGTTACTCGCTAGATGGCTTCATGGGTGAGTTGCTAACGTCACGAGCTACTAACGACGAGTGCGGCAAGTTCCAGCTTCGAATTCCACTGCTGACGCATGGAAAATTTTCAAACTCAGTGCTCTGTTTTGGTCAAATGCAAAATGTGGTTTTAAACCATTGAATAGATGGAAAAATACAACGTTATTTGTTGCTCATTGTTTACTTGTTGCTGTTAAAGACTACAGATAACACCCATTTTGTTTTGAAATAACGGAAGAAATGAAACCTAAATGAATAAAAAAATCCATATCGATAAGGCACTAACTCAGGAACAATTTGTATTCATGTAGGTTTCATTTCTTCCTTTATTTCGTAATAAAATGGGTTTTTGAGGCTATTGGATCATGTAAGTGGCAAATGCCCTTATCTCTCACAATAATACACTTACGGTAAAACTGACTTCAGAAACGTATTTGTTGTGAAATTCTAGCTCAGAATGACATATTACACGACTACCTTCCCATTTAATTTAATAAATTGAAATTCAATATGGCGGACTTCAAGGTGGTGACCATGAAGAACATACCTCCAGCAGTTAACGCCTTCCACCCAGTACCCATTACTGTGTATTTACCTTCCTTTTCTTTCAACGATTTAAGAATATAAGGATAGTTCCACACTTTTTTCTCTTTTTCCACAGACAGAATTTGACTTTTATACCATTTGATATATTCCAAAGGAATTGCGCTCGAGTAGCCAAAATTTGCATGTGCACATAATTTGACATTCTAATCATGACGGAAAATATAAATATAATTCTTTTCTGTCCCATTAGTATGTTTGCTTGTCAGGCCGAGATGCCTAAAGGTCACAAATAAATTTCAATTCAAGTACTGACATTTTAAAATGTCTTTTCTCACAACTTTCAAAAATGGACTTCGATCGTTCCTTCCAGATGCTCTTCAATTACGCTGAATAGAAAAGTAAGAAAATTTAAGTCTTAATTAGCATCTTCGAAAAATAATGTTTCAGTTGTAATCTGTGTACTGCACATATACGTGAAAAATTACAGGTGTTAATCAATTTGGAAGCTGTACAAAAAGTATTTGACATCAGGGCAAGCAACCACCCTCCTTAATGATACAGTCATGACTGATAAATCTTTCGACGGGCTATTTAGACGTTTGAAAGAAGACTGGAATATGATGCATGGATTAAACAAGAAGAAGAGGATAT
>JAGDQP010047122.1:259-12985 GCA_022664845.1 Lepisma saccharinum
GTAATTATTCTACAAACTTCAGTTACTTACAGACGTAGTCGCCACACTGAGTTACAAACAGAGGTTCTGAGTTCTATAGCAGCGGTCGACCATCCTGACTAAGGTTTTTCTTCAACACACAGGCAAATTCCGGGATGATATCTTTAATTAAGACCCTGTCCAACTCTTTCCCACATCCTTACCCTACCCTTATCCAGGTTTGAACTATAGACGACGATTTGAGCCTTAAATAAGTTCAAATTCACGTAATCGTCAACTTGAATTTAGTCATTCTGTGGAAGCGATGTTTTCAACTGTTGCATAGAAATAAGTCTAGTTGGAGATCAGTCACACTTGCAGGCCAGTTCTCAAACTTTCGTTTCTCTAGTACTATTTCTGTCATGTTTACAAGCAACCAACTCCCAGCTTCTTGAGCTCCTGAATGGTCAAGTGGTTAAGGGTGTAGCTTTCAGTGATTGCGATCCTGGGTTCGATTCCCGGTAGTAGCTCTAGGTTTCTTTTGGTGGAGAGCTACTTAATAAACAAGCAGTGGACTCCGATTATGGAAAACAAGGGGGGACCGCAGAAATGGGAGTTGTTGCACTGACCGCACACCACGCAATTAACATGGAAATGTTGCCATATTCTGCATACTCGTTGTCGTCGAATTCCTTCCGCTCACATGTGTGTCCTGCTTAGCCCTCAGTCGCTAAACAAATGAACATAAACATGAAATCACATGCACTATCAGATGAGATAGGTTTAGGAATCCTGCAAGGATTTCAAGTTTGGGAGTGTATGGTCAAGCCAACATTGGGGAATTAGCAAGGATTAATAAGAGTTTTGCGCGGTTTATTCCAGAAAGTTAAGGAAGTGTGTTCCAGAAAGCCGAAGGGATACCCTCATTGAGGAGTCTGGCAGAATTCCTGGATTGGTCTCGTCAGACAAATAGGTTGTCCATTTTAAATAGTTTCCTGGTTCTCACTGTGGACTGCAATGGATATCCATTTCTAAGTAATAGAGTTCGCTAGGTTTTTAATTTCACTCCAAATCTTCGTCACTCGTATTAGTGTTTACTGTGTTAACTTTGTTGTAGTAGTAGTGGAATTGTGTGAAGAGAATCACTTGTTTTCATTATGGATGATAATTGTATTATGGAATTCTATTAAACACAGTGATAGCCCTCAGATAAACAAAACACTGATACGTTTGTCTGATCAGTTCAATATCGAAAAGAAAGTCTCTCGAGCGCTTATCAATTTATTTTATAAATTTCCATGATTATAGTGTAAAGATGTATAAGCGTAGAACTGTAATATTTTTCTGTTTTGCTACAGTATTTACGATATAGTTACAGAAATAAATACGGGGCTATTTTAACAATAAATAGCAATAATATGGTCACAATTCGATTCCATGTTTTTGTAAACATGTTTTTGTAAACAGAATACTAGAGAATGTGAGTACGAAAAAAACAACAACCACGACGTAAAATCATCTTCCATATCTATTGGCAGAAATATTGTATGAATAAAGCTCCAGAAGAAATAATTTGCTGTTGTTTATTAGGTCATCATCATCATAATAGTCAGCCGTTTTCTATCCACTGCTGGATGAAGGCCTCCCCCCTTTTCTTTCCACATTTTTTGGTCTGCTGCCATTTAGGTAATAGTGTAAGGTATTCTCCTCAGTCAAACCACGCTAATGCCTGGATGCCCATATTCTCTCCGCTACCTAATCCCAATCCGAACGAAAAGATGACCAAACACCATCAATAGAGTCGAATTCCTACATCATTTACTTTACCCTGCCTTATATTGACCACACGGAATGGACTGAATAGAAACTAGCATCAGTGGAGAAGAAGGTGACGATTAATTTAATTATATACGATTTCAATAATACCGAATCAAAGGTCACAAAATTCAGGTAGACTACAAAATGAATTAGCAAGGCCCATGTTTTCTGAACTTTTCTCCCTTATAGCCGCCAAACTTAAGACTATTTTTTCTGAACTTTTCTTCCTTGTCGTCGCCAAACTTTTAAGACTATGTATTTTCTGGAAGATCGAACACGCATTTTGATCATCAATTTAAATTAGTATTAATGATCAGTTCAGCGTATGATTAAGGTGTGCAGTAATTTTAGAATTATTTATATTTTAATGTTTGTACGTAATGATTAAGACCTGAACAACATGATACGATGACGATTTAAAGGCAATACGCAGTTCAGTATACTTCAGAAATCTAGATTGTAATAAGTTTATTCTTCATTTCACAGCTTACGTTTCTGTAAATACGAAAGACGGTTCTGAATTTCATACCACCACCACCACCACCCAGAGAAGAGCAGCTGTAACACACAACTGATGCTGAAGGTGGTGTATTTCCCAATGGGCGTCGCTCCTTTGGAAACTGGGAGCTCATTTATTATCAACCCCATAAGAGAGAAGGAGGGGGGTTAGAAAAATACAGGGAATAAGGAGGGGGTAAAGAAAAGAAAGGGTCGAATTCTGCACATGCGAAGAAGAGACTATAACATAGGGGAGACCGAAGGATGCGCACGCACATGGGGGATCACCATGAGAGGACGAAGATTGGTCTCTGAACTCGAGCGCTCCCATGTGAGAACGGAGGAAAACACTTTCTCAACGTTACAGGAGAAGAATTTTGTGAGATGATTTTTTTGTAATTACTTTGCATGCTCAGTTTATCTGTATAAAAATACAAATCTTTGTTTTACACATTGTCTTTGATGTTAGTAATTTGTACCGTATTTCGTATCCAATTCAACTGCGATTAGTACACACCCAGTCAGCATGTAAACTTCGAGTTCGATATTACTTGATTTAAACTCGCTCAAATTGATTTTCCTAAAAAGTGTAACTGTTAAATGTCCTCCTTTTAAAAAAGACGTTGATTTTAACGTTGAAAAGATGGATATTTGTTGTTTTCTCAACGTTTAAATCAACTTGTGTGCCACTGGGACTCTGATAGTCAGGATTAGGGCGGCAAGTAAGGGGAGAAAAGGGGGGCACATGCCCCGGGCATCAATTGAAAATTAGGAGGGGCATTGTACACTTTTGGTTCCTTCGAAAGGGTGCCAAAATCGGAGTTTGCTCCCCCTTCCTTGCAAAAATACAATTTGCGGCCCTGGGCATGATTGTTCACTTTTATAATTTAATGCAAATTGTTTTTTTCTTAAGAAGGAAAGTAAAATACTGTCAGAATGCTGTTATTGTACTCAGAAAACTATTTTCTTTCTGTAATTAAAACATGAATTAAAAAGAAAAGCACAAATTACTGTTATTAATCTAAAATTTAGAGCAATTCCATAATTTTCTTGCCCTTCGCTTCGTCTTGCAATGGAGAAAGCTTAAATCACTTTAAAATACCGGTATTTGTAGTGTCATGAGATTAAAAATGTGCAGACAAATTAATGTTGTGGTAACTGATTTAAAATCTGAATTCAGTTTCTTTGTAGCTACTTTCATCACATCGTTAGCGCCGGTCGGGTAGCCGTGCGGTCTACGGTGGTAGACCAACGACTCGATGGTCCCGGGTTCGAGTCCCGGCACGGGCATGGTGTGGATTATAATGGCTAAAGGACGAATCGTGACGGGCCGAAGTCCATAGTTATACTAGACTACCCCATATAAAAATAAAGTTTACCAAAAGTGTATTAAATCGTTAGCCTGAAGTCTTGAAATGGACGCTGCTAATCCAATCTAAAGGACCTGCTTTCGTCAAGATGTTAGTTTGCAATAGGGACCAACGAACGAAGCAAAATTATAACACAACCCATATTGGAGGGGATCGCTGAAGGAAACATCGAGGGACACTTTCTCCCTATCTTTTTTTGACAGTGTTTTATGTTGTGTAACTATACCCTAATATTATCGATTATGAGCAGAATTTGTTTGTGGAGCCTGTACAGCATAAGAAAAAAAGGGGTGTGTATACGCATTAATCAAGCTTACGGTTAATATACTAGAACCTTAAAAAATGGATTCATTTAGAACTGCACTGCTGATCATACAAACCAGGGATTCTACCAGACCCCTAAATAGGGTGTCACCCCCCCAAATCTTGAGCACACATCCCGAACTTTAAAAAAAAAACGATATTGCAAAACTCTACTTACAAGCCACAATTTTATTTTTACACCTCCTCTCCCCCAAACATCGGCGGATTTATTGGGGGGTATTGCCCCCAGTCATTTCATGATTTAGGAGAGAGACCCTGAGGAGCAATTACTTTAAAGGTGGAAGCTATTCTGGGGGTTCTCATACTCATTCTGAAATGACTGGGGGCAATACCCTCCATGTCCCCCAATATATCCGCCCATGCCCCCAAGCTGTAAATCCTTGCAGAATACCTGTTCAAACTTTCAGATTTGATAATGATTGAATAGAAATTTGATAGCAAAGTACCCAATAAAGCACTGTAATTCTTCTTCCTCTTCTTCTTCTTTATAGCGAATCCCTAATTTAGGTCGTCATTAAATTTAACTTTTCCCGTTCTTCCATAACACAGGCTAGCGCTTCAACCAAAGCAGAAACAGAGAAACGGATTTCAGATTTAGGGTCACTATGTACACTACAGAATGTTGTCATCGGTTCAACCCTAAGTTAATGCTATGAACTCAATTCGTCCATATTTTCAAAATACGAGCATTAAATAAAAATAGTACTCAAAAGTTTACATAGCTTTCACTAGGTGTCAGGAGAGTATAAAATTGTTTAAAATATTTTGAAATGGAATGTGTTATTCTTGTAACTAGCTTTGGTGAGATAATGAAGAAACTTTGTTCGTTTTATTGTTATACACAAATGAAATAATAAAAAACGATCGTTTGTTGAGCAAATTGTCCATAAGCATGTCAACGATCACATTTAATTTCTTTTTATTTGAGCCTATACTAATAGTACGATACAAGCCTTTCGTAAAGCAAGAATTTCTAAATGGTTTTCCATAATAGAGTCTACTTAGCTTGAACAAGATTTTTTTCCTATTTTCAAAATCTACTACAGCGTACAGCGCAATAAGTTTCAAAAGAAGTCATAAATGTAAATAATATTTTTAATCACTTTTCCTACACATCTTTCATGAAACTATCTTGGTTTTTGTGTTGAGGGAGTGTAAGCAATGTGTACAAGAAGCGAGGGGATTGTATAATGTCTTCTTGAATGACAAGTTTAAACTCTTGTTCTCCAATAACTTCTCAAACCCTTCTTGTATTGTACACATTTATTTAATTTAATTTACAATTAGTCCAGTCTCTAATACTTGTACCGAATTTCTTTAATATATAACGAGAAAGGTGACGGTTTTGCTATGTTCTTCGAAACTATTATAGAAGTAAAAACTCATCATGGAGACAGCCCTGGTTCGATCCCCGTTTCCGTCAATAAACGATAACAAACCGAAACACAGAGGATGACAAAAATCGAGATTTAATAATTAAGAATGAGATCATAGAGAAAGTAAACAAGCAAAAACGAGGTCACAGAAGAAATAAAAAGTCGCTTAATATCGAGCAACGCGTGTCTATATTCAGTCCAGACACTCCTAACCTCGTGATTAATATCAAGAAATCTGAAACTGAAAATATATACAATGGTTATGCTGCCGGTAATACTTTACGGTTGCGAAAGTTGGAATAATGAGCCTGACAAATAAAAATAAATTGCGTATAAAAATAAATAAATGAGATGACCGTAGAATAGAGAAGACGGCATCGTGAAGAACTTTACAGACTGTATGTTTCGTCCGATATTATAAGAATAATGAAATCACGACGGTTAAGATGGGTAGGGGATGGGGAAAGTGATTATATTCTATTATGTTAGTAAGCTGGAGGGAAAAAGACCGTTGGGAAGACTGAGAGCTCGTTGAGATGACAATATAAGAAAGGATGTTCGAGAGGTAGTTCAAGTTCATGATAAAAATGGGATTCATCTTGTCCAGGAACGAATCCAATGGCGAACGTTTTTTTACTGTGAGGCAATGAAATTGCAAGATCCGTAAACCATAGAGTTAGTTTGATGAAGTAACGTATCCAAACCGTACCTTTCCTAACATATAATCTAAGCTAGAAAACGATTTAATTTACCTTATTTACATTTCGCAAACATAATTACACTAATTTAGCATAACCTCAGATCTGGTCGAATTGTGGTGGCAATGAGGTAGCGTGCCCACCTTTTGAGCCAGAGTTCGTCGGTTCGATCCCCATTCTGTCCATTTGAGCTTCTTTACACTGTTGTCTCGGTCCTAAATAGCCCGTTTAGGACCTCAACACTAATTCACCTCACTCTAACTGATCGGTCCGGGGATGTATCCGAAACAGTGGCGGCGTAAGACAATCTGTGGCCCGGGGCAAGTGAACTTAATTGATGCCCGTTCGCGCACTCTGGTACTGTTGTCCGGAATATCTTATTGTTCGTTATTCCGAGCCCCGCGCGAAAACTGGGGGCCCAACGGGAGCTCACTTATCAAGAGAGGTATCTTCTCGCTCACTCATCGTAACTTACACATAATTTTTATTCAAATTGTGCAGAGTCATGCTTATCAGCCAGTACAAGCAGTCAAGTGCACAAGAGTACTAAAGTAAGACGGCATAGCTTTTATTTCACCGACAACCATCGGCAGCAGGAACCCGGGATGGGCGTATTTTCTAGGACCCCTTTACGCCGCCACTGATACGAAGTACAGCCTAGAAATGTTAAGATTTTTGATTCTCAGATTTTATCATATTGACGTGTGCAATTTGTTTCCTGCGTGAGGAACAGTAATAGAGAAATGTTAAAAAAAGAAATAGCTTATAATTTGTTCTTTTTAAACAGGTTCCTGGAGGTTCATGCGACAGATGGTGAAACATAAGATCGCCAACAGATGTCAGAAAAGTGCAAGTAAATAATAATAATAATATTTTTTGTTACTTTGTAGGTTGTCCACCACTCTGATTGATCCAGTTAATTGTTCAAAATTAAATAACAACAGCAAGGAAAACATGGAGAAAAATCTGAGCTAAAATTTACAGTGAAATTTTGAAGCATTTGAACTTGTGTAGTAGTTAAAAGGAAACAGTAGAAATACCTTGATATAACTGCAGCTCGTTTCTCGTGTACATAGATGTCGTATGCAAGAACGTTGTTGGATGACCACTAACACTGATACTAAAAGGTTACTTCGAAGGAGAATTATTTTTCTGCGTTTGAAACTATGGTGTTACACTTGAAAACTGAAGATGTATCTAATTGCAAACTAAACTATCAAATATTCTTACTAGAAAAAAGTAGTTCCAAAGCAAGGAAGATCAACATAATGTTAGTCTGGTCTTCTGTTAATTAATATTCCAGTAACCCAGTTGCGACACAATGATTACTTACGCCAAACCATTTCATCCGAAATGACGATAGTTTACATTTTAATTTCTGTTAAATACTAGTCAAGGAAAGTGAAAACGAATTTTTGTGACAGGCAGGTGTCTTTACGTTCTTTGTTTCAAATGAAGGTTTCTTATGTAAATATATTTAAACACGTTATTTCTTTTTTTCTTTTACTAATAATTTTTTTAAAAATATTATCCAAGTTTGTCTCTTCATAGTATTTTAATTAAATTTTTTGGAGGAAAACACTGAAATAGATGTTGTAATGATAGACACAAATTCTGTATCAGTTACATAAATTGATAACAACGCACAGTGCTTATTTGAGGTATTCTTATTGTATATAGAATGTACTAAACAGCGGAGCACCTGGTGTCAGTGTTGCCAACTATGCATTATAAATCTATTCAGATGAAAAGAAATTGTGAGTAAAGTTTACTTAAATTTCTGTTTTCTTCCTTAATTTTCTTTTTGAGCTCTTTTCTTTTCTTTTGTATTTTTGTGTTATATTCTTTCTCCGTTTCCTTCCTTCCCTTCGCTCTTTTTCACTTAATTTATATCGTTCTTTCTTTTCTCTTGCTTTATTTCTTTTTTTTTTCTATTTCTTTATTTATTTCTTCTTTACTTCATCAGCCTATTTGTCCGTATCTCCTTACGAGGAATAATGGCCAAACTCACAACGAAGTCTTGTAATCTAGCTATACTGAAGATAAATAAGATAGAGAGATGAAGAGAGACAGCTTTTTGCAGCGAAAGTTATTGCATGTTGGTAGGTTCTCAGTCTGCGTCGGATAATAATCCAAACACGTTTCGCATTCCATGTTAGGTCCTGTCAAAATAAACACGTTCTTGATAAGGACGAGAATCAAAACTGAATCGAATACAGAAAGATCCATAGAACTGGAGACAAATCACAACGGTAGGCAACACTGTCTAAAGGACATGCAGTGGTAATTTTTTAAAAATGAGGTAGAAAAAATATTCTAAATGATGCCAAAACTGAAATGACCAATTAAAAGTCGCCAAGGTGTGAACGCTATCCAATTAAAAAACTTTTGTACTTTATTTTGGTATTACAAGGAAATATATTTTATTTAGTAATTAATGCTATTCCAGGATCTTTCTTGAGTGAGAAGGAAAATTGTGCTCTAGTTTTCAGTCGAATGTTTGTTTGTAAGTATTCTTGGCAATAAACTTGTGGAGTTAGTAGCAAACATTTGCATCTACTTTATATTTATAAGCCTCTTTATTTTTTTTTATTTTTTTTCAAAATTTCATATAAATACTACGTACAGGATACATTGCATCTAGGAATGGCTGTTATATTCGTAGATAGTATAATATCGATGATGCTAGTCAAATACAGGTTTGTTACCACAAGGTACTCAGAGAAAAGTGAATTAATAGTAGTTTTTCATTGCATTCCTCCTTATGAAGATGAAGATAAACGACCTAAGGACTGGATGAAGGGTTTTTTAAATACTTTTAGGTATATTTCGAATCATTGGTGTTCCTGCTGAGAATCGAACCCAGAATGTTTTTTATCACAAGATGACTTGACTAAAGTAACCAAGTATGATACGAACATAAAAAAAACCTACCTCGGTTTCGAGACACAGTGTTTCCAACTTCGATTCCAAAATCGACTTTAACAATGGTAAGTTAAGTGAAGTGAAGTGAAGTACATAAGTAAGAAATGGTAGATTTAACTTAACGCACCTTTCTCGAAGTCGATTTCTATCAAGATAGTAGACATTTTCTTCGCGTAGTATTCACAGTTTGCTACACTGCGTTCTGTGCTTTATCTTATGATGTTTAGGGCTTATTGTCAGTAGCAACGCAGTACTATTTGAAAAGAAAAAACGGGTTTGGCAACACTGTCAACATAAATATACCAAGTTTTATCTTATTAAGAGGGAGAGGGACTTGGCTACAGCGGCCTGCTAAATAAGCGTCCAATTTAACATGGATTTCCACACATTTCTAGCAATATCGTGCGTTCATATGGTTCCTTCAAAAAAATTACTCAAAATTGTTATCAACAGATTTACTGGCGATATGTAGGTGCCTGAGTGAAGGTGTTGAGAACTATTTCTTGTTTAGAAATAATGAAAAAATAATCGACATTTCCATAAGAAAATTGTTACATAAATTATTAATACATCCTTTATTTCTAAGAAAAAAATTACGTCGTGGAGCCTATGCTTACTTACTTTCACAATTCCATGGGTTGTGTTTAAGGGGCTACTGCGTCATCTTTTCAAAATAATGTGATTAAACCACGATATTCCTAGAAGTGTATGAAATCCATGTTAAATTGGATGCTTATTTGCAGGTCGCCCGTAGTCAAGACCCTCTCGCTCTTAAATGTAGTATCTTGATACAACTCGACTTCCGAAACACGTGCTTGAATTTTAGTCTACTAATACTGATTTATAGAGAAATCTTTATTTATTTACGGATGGAAGTCTCTTTTAAACTCAAATTTTCAAACCATGATATCTTGAAAGCGATTTTTTAAATAGAAAAATGCTAATAAGAATTATTTTTTTGCTTTGATCTCAGACATACGTCTACCAAGTTTGCCCCTTCTATAAAGAATAGTCATGATAGCGTTCCTATAAACTAACTAGCTATTTAAAAATAAAAAATAAACTTTTATTTAAAAATAAAAATGTGAGGAAATCTTATTTTGAAACAATAGTCTACCTGAACTGAATTAGGTAAAAGAAACTCTAATTAATTTGATTAAAACAGATTTTATTTTGTTAATTAGTGTCAAAACTATTTTTTTTTTTGTTAATTTGTATTTCCTGCTCATCTCATTGCTTTTATCATGAGAAGAAAGGAAATTATGGATAAACGACTATTGGTCAGAAGATATAGAAATTAATTAGTAAGTTTCTTACAATTTGCCGCTTATCATTAATTTGATTTAAGATACATATTTGGTGTAGGCCTATTTTAATTTCTCAAATTAAAACACATTCGTGTGAAATTGTACCCTTTTCCATTGCTCTTTCTTATCGTAACGCACTAATTGCTACTATAACACGTCAGTATTTCCTCTAAGTAAAATAATTTGAAATAGTCTACTACAAGATTGGCAGAAATTTTGTAACTGCCTATTTTTTTTAAAAAAAAGAAACATGTCTTTCTGACATTTTATTGATTTTCTTTGTGATTTGCGTAGAGTTTTTATGTAAAGCGCTCATTCAGTGTTTTAGATATATATTTATTTCAATTTAGATTCATGATTTCTTGTAACTTTTTAGTTATTTTTAAGTTAAATTAAATTCACGAAAGTGCTACCATCTGTAATGTAAGAAAGTTAGTAGGAAAAGATTATAACGAACAGAAGGAACTTACCAAATGTCCTTGTTAATGTAAAAGGTTAGTTAATTGTTCAAAAATAATCTACTGAATTAGTAAACAATCTTTTAAAACTTCGTAATATACTAAATTTAAACCATGAGGAGGTAGTCATGGCAATCTCTTGGAGTTTCCACAGAAACAAAATAGAAAAGAACAAACAAAATTTCACAAACAACAACCATTTTAGTTCAACAATGAAATCGAATAAAATTCATTGCTTCCGTTATTTGACATTCAGATATGATAATATCTTAACAGAAATAAACTTTATTAATTCTTGCGTTGCAGGCCGATGAATGGTTTTGATTGTCTTTATTAAATCAAGGGGAGCAGGGTTCAGTTTCCAATGGAGGATGCATTAATGTGTTTTATCTATTCTCACGACGTCCGCTGAAAGGCAATGCGAAACCGCCATCGATTCATGTTACCCAGAGAGCTCCATCCATTAATTATATTCATTCAGTTAAATGCATTACCTCTGTAATAAATAGAGCAGATATATGAAGTTATTACATTGTGTTGCTCACCCATTCCCAGAACTTGCTTGATTTTATTTGTCAAAATTGTGTTTTGTGAACGCTGTGGACAAAACAGCATTCACGGTATCCACACGAAATTTAAGAGCGTCAACACGAAAATAAGAACAATAAAAGCAGAAAACCAAGGTCAAGTAAAAGGGTTTGCTTCCCCCTTCATTTTCCACTTGCGAGCACCCACAAACGTTAAAGGGTTGTCCTCTATATAGGAGTATATTGACTGAAATTGCCCGTATCTCCTTTACCTGTGTTGTTGACACATTCCACTTAACCCTTGCGTGACAGTCACAGCCTAACATGAGAGCCCCCTCTATGGAATAGTTACCCCATTTTGTGGCGGTTATAAGCTGGAACAACAATAAAAAAGGGTAGTCGTGGGGGTGGAAATAAGTATGAAGAAGAAACAACAGGCGACAGATGAATTGGGGATACGACGGAAAAGAAAGTGAAAACGACTTTTGGAGTTACGACAAAAAAAAAAAAGGAGTAGAAAATGAAAGAGACAGAGAAACAAACGAAGAGGGGGTGGGGGGAGAAGAGGCACAAGACACACTGCCACAGATCCAGAGGCAATAAAAGTTTTATTGAGTTTGCTGGCAACTCCAGCGTATAAACTCCTTCTGTGAAGTTGCTATGCTTGAAGTCACGATAGGGAAAGCATTAAAACGCAAATCCCACGACACTCGGAAAGCAAACCACCTTCTCTTCCAACCTTCTTCTAACTACCATTGAAAATTTCCTCCCAACAACAAAAAGAAACAATAAACAGAGCCACGAGCTATATCTCTCGTCTCTTTTTCGCCCCAGTGTTGTTTTATACTTTATATTTGCTGTAATATTGTTTGTGGTGTGTTGTGTATAACTGACCTTTCACTCTGTGAGCCTTCTTTTCCAAGGACAGGTCATCTCGACAAGAAGAATTTTACTTTCCCTTTCAGATCTCAAAATGGAACTAAACCAGAATAGGTAAGACATTTCGATTTTTCCTTACTTATACCCCATGTAGAAGACCAATGACTAGGCACTTAAAGCTTGAAAAATAGGCCTGATTTCTTTTTTCCCACATTTAAAAAAAAATAATTTTTAATCTTTTAGGTATGATGAAGAATACTCGAAGATGACCAAAACAACAGTAATTAAGTTGATGGAACATTGGCTTCTCATTCGGAACGTTCTGGGTTCGAATCCAGCAGTTGGCTATCCTGATTGAATTTTTTCCAGAGTTTTTCCTAATGTCGGACGGTACCTTGAACCTTTAGATCCTAGATGGCCTGAATGAAACATGTCTACAAGTCATAAGCTTATAAATACAGAGCTAATTAATATAATAGAACAAAAACCAGTGAAGAGAACTCCATTCTAATTCAATTTGTGGAGGTATGACGTATGAGTGACTCAGGGCGGTATAGGGTGTGGTGTGGAAAGGTACCTCAGTGAGGA
>JAGDQP010047123.1:396-15114 GCA_022664845.1 Lepisma saccharinum
CTGTGTGTGTGTGTGTGTGTGTGTGTGTGTGTGTGTGTGTGTGTGTGTGTGTGTGTGTGTGTGTGTGTGTGTGTGTGGTGTGTGTGTGTGTGAAATGGATTGGAACGCGACTTTCAACTGCGCAATGAGAATAGAGGATTCTTCTTTCAGCTCAGAATATTATTTTATATCACGTACAGAAGTGAAACGTAGGCTTCCGGTGATTCGTTTCATTTTAACTCTTTATTTGGTCTTCTCCAAAAGTACCATGGAGATAAAAAAAAATTGTCTTTTTAGTTTAATGCAGAATTCTGTGAACACGTTTCTAGTTCATCTGTAAACATGACAACCAAAATGAAAAATTATATTTCAGTCAAAATCAATTTATTTTCTTGCTGCCCTTATCTATTGTTGCAAAATATGTATCCAAGATTATATTTTGAAAACAGGGCAGTGAATGCATGAAATGTGCGAGAACGGCAACATATGCTAGCAATGTAACATGGCGACGTCCACCAACATCGGCACAGAGGCCGAACGGTGCGTTGTCATGTTGTACACCCACCGGAGAACAATGCGCGACATCGCAGTGGAGTTAGTGCTCGCAGAGGTGTTTGTCTGTGATATGAGTGAGTGTTTTGGGCCGCAATATGCCACGAAGACGCAATTTGAACCCTGAGCTGCAGGGGAGGATAATCGGGCAATTGGAAGTGGGACGATCACAGACAGAAGTCGTGATATGTGAAGTCGTTTTCTTCAGCGAGTCGTGATATGTGAAGTCGTTTTCTTCAGCGAGTCGCGATACACTCTGCAAAGTGATTCGCGACTCACGCTGGTCTGGAGAGAACACCAGAACATCACGGAAAGGGAGAAGTATGGTAGTGGTGGTGTACTCGTGTCAGCTGGCATGATGCTCAGTGGACGTACTAAGGTACACATCTTCGAGGGCGGTACTATCGCTGCTCGACAGTAGAGAGACGAGGTGCTGGACCCTCATGTGCGTTTGTGGCGGTGTGTGTGTAGTGGGCGCATCATTCACTTTCATAAATAATAACGCATTATGTCATCGAGGCAACCAGTTTCTTCATAGGAAGAATATCCAACACATGGAGTGGCCTGCACGGTCCCCAGACCAAAACCCCCATCGAACATTCATAGAATGCATTGGGAAGGCGAATTACAGCCAGGCAACCACCTCCACGCACAATTACATACCCTCGTACTACCCTTCGAGCCGTATTCCAGCTAGCCGCATTAGCACCATGTCACATCTCGGTGAGGCCTACGTAGCTGTCAGGGGTGATCACACTATATATTGATCGTCATCGTCCACCGCAGACGGTAGATTCTCCATGTTCTTGCTTTTGCCCCCTCGTTAAAATCTATAATTTCTTGCCGTAGAACTGTTTCTTTCCACTTGTCTTTCCTCTGGGATGTTCTTTCATATGTCTACAAGTTTGTGGTGCCTGAGACCGTTCAGGTCTGGGTTTATTGCACGAACTGTCATTATGCTCTTTTGGACGACAGTATTTTTTTAATTTCGTTAAATCACAAGGTTTAGTGTCTGACATTTAAGCCACACCATTGTGCCCTCATCTTTAACATTTTTCCCTTGTTCTAAGTGTTTTCTACTATGTATTATTGTACTGGATGTTGATTTTGGATGTGTTTTTTATTTGTGTTTTATTCTTTCCCTGTCTAGGTTTAATCGTTAGTTCAATTACGTACTGGAAATGATGGGGAATTCACCTTGTTCAGGAATAGCATTGCTCTTGTTCTGCACTCATTTCGCTTTGGTTGTTTCTCATTGATGTTGAATACACTTGTTATGTTTTGTTTCTTTTGTTTTTTATCTGTATTTTTATTTATATTTGTCTCTTCTTCATTACTGTTAATCATTGTCTATTTTCTTATTTTCCCTCTATTTCTGGATTTATTTTATATGTTCTCCTAGGGCTTCAGTACTGATTTCATTGTCCGGGGCTTCCGATCGGTTCTAAAGGTCCTTGATAATCTTCCTCGTCTCTTCAACTGGTTAAAGCCCGATTTGGATGCCCTAAACTCCAATGGCTTTCTTTGAATAGTAACGAAGTTTGTTTTCCGCGCCGCTGAGTTCCACCGTACGGTATGCAGTACACCCTTCCGTTTTCCTACACCCAACACTTCCACTGTTTACACTGCACATACACACACACTCTGCTTTTCACTCTGATGTATTTATTTTCAGTTTGTGATTTCCTTACCTCCTTTATGACTGTATTGCTTCTTTTCCCATTCTTCTTCTTGTCATTTCTCGGGCTTGTTCCCTTGTTGTGAAAAATTCTTGCAGGCGTCTCCCACCCCATTCCTTTTCCCAGGCAAATGTCTTCCATCCCTCTCAAGAGGTGGGTCTGACGGGGAGGTATGCAGGAACTATCTTCTTGAGTGTGTCTTTTACATGTCTAGTTAACCTTCACATTCGTCATTGAGGAGTGTCCTTACCTTTCCTTTCGGCTATGACATTCGGAAACTTTTACATGTAGCTTAGCCAAACACTTGTGGAGTTCTTCGTTTCTGATGATTCTATTGAGATCTATGTTTGCTACTCCTTTTCTTTCTTTTTTTTACAATTCTTTCAATGGTTTTACAATCCATTTCTGTGTTCTGGTGCTCCTTCCATGTTCCATAGCATGCACCGAGGTGATTCTCTCAGTCCAGGTTGGTGTAACTTTACTTCAAAGGGTCCATGGCTGGTTAGAAAGTGTAGCCTCTTGTATGCTGTATATTCTTTAACTACATAATGCCCCTTATACTCGAAAAAATCTCATATAGTTTTCTTTAGCTTTCTCTCTTCCCATCCTACTCACCATTTGTTGCCTTTCTTCTTTGTCACTGACCATTGTGGTACAACGCTGCAAAAAGCTGCAAGAAATTTAGTCAGGATGGCTGTCCATTGGGGCGAATACAATATCTTCCCGAAGGCTAACCCAACGCTCTACCAACTGACCTACAATCGATGGGTTAAAGAATGAATGAATTAAATATGATGCTTCGTTTAAAAACTTGAGAATTGAGAATTAAATGATTTAGGACTAACTTGACTTGAAGAGGTCTTGAATAGATACTTAATATGCAAGGAGCAAGCTATTTAATAATACATAAATTTCCAAACTGAGAAATATAAATCGAATATCCGTGTTTCTTGTGTTCCATTTCAAATATTTCTTTCATTAATTTATTTTTAGCCATTAGTCTGCCAAAAGAAATTAAGCACGGTTTTACTTTTCTTAACGAGAAGAAAGTTATTTTTTTCATAATGGATTAGAGACATCTAGGTGGTGAAAAATGAAACAATGATCTATTGTCGACAAAATGACTGCTTGGAAGCGAAGAAAACACCAAATGGGGGGAAAAGAGTGATCAAGGCAAAACAAATAACATCTTTTTTAACAAAAATCTCTTATTGTTTTGACAATCTTTCTCTTATATTGTTTTCTTCTTTCTTCGTGGACTTTTCTGTAGTGAATAAACGTGATCTGAATCTCTTGTAAAACTCAGAACAGCATCTATATTCGCTTCCTGTGGTTTTCTGACTCCGATCTCACATGGCATATTAATCACTAAAGAAACATGACATCATAAAATGAAAGAAGCAAAAGGGAGATAAAGCCAATCTGTCAACGGCAGGAAGAAACTTGTCCAAAGACGTAGTAGGCCCTTTTTCTGTTGTTGTTGAGTTTTGACCAACTTGAGATGTACACAACAGCAACAACAACTGAACAAAAAACACAACACAGAAAGATGCACAAGAAAGAGAAATATAAAGGAAATTGTGAAAAATAATCTACTTAACTTGGACTTGGTGTGTGGACATGAGAAAGAGTATGTAAACTGTCACCAAATAACAGTTAATTCGATAAATTTACGGTGTATTAGTTTTTAATCCCGATGAATTAACTTTTTGCATGCTTACATTCAGGAATTAGCTTTAATTTCAAGTCGTTACCCCTCTCCTGTTCTAGATGGGCGTACCAAGATGGTGGACTGACGTTTTGACTATCGGATTCTGATTTCTTCATTTTGGTTTACCCTCTAAATCAAACGTCTTTGGAAACTTTGATGACGTCATCTCTGTTGCAATTCGTTCTATTAAACGTTGTGTGTAGGATTAAGTGTTTATTTATATGTATTAAATAATAGCAAAATGTTACATGCCAGTATAAAATATTAAAGATAGTGAGAGTTGATTTTAGAGTTTGTGTAAAGTTGATTAACGAAAAGTGGAGGTATGGGAAAGTGTATTGAAGTGGATGACTTTACAACTGACTGCTCGCGAGGGTACACAAATTGTGGCAGGATGAATACATCCACCAAACTGCAAATCGCAGTGAACATATCGTGGTCCCAGATTCAGGTACCCACTTGCCCGGTAAATCGAACACTGGATTGGAAGTGAAAAAGAGAATAGTGAAAACCAGAATGAAAAATCTCAAATAATAAGCGCGCGACGTAAAACTAGAATTGCACGGATAGCCCTAACTTTAAAGGTAATTGGTAATATTTTTCAGCAAAACACAATTGTTCTGTGCAATAGACAGATTAATAAATTTAAACCTACAGAAACTATGCATAATTTAGACTTCACTGAGACTATACGGTAAGGTAACTGTATTTGGAGAAAGTTCTGAATGTTTCTATGTTCTTGTCTCTTTTGCTTTCTCAATCCTTTTACTACGAAATTATTAAATAATAGAGCATGTGTAGTAGGTTTGGCGATATAATCTTCAATTGTTGCAGTGGGTTTTAGCAATATTTCTTATAAAAATTCAACAGCTGTTGTATAGAATTTCATTTTAAAGCAGAGCTCTATCTATATTTCTGTTTCAAACTAGTTGAAATCATTGCAGCATTTTGTTCGTTGTATCTAAATCTCCTTCGACCCCCTGTTTCTCATTGTGGTTTATTGTCCTCACCCCTTCCCTACATTAGTGATCTCACCGTTACCCCTTCCAAAGACCTCACAAATAGTCCCAATGTCACTGAATTCTTTTTTTTTTTATTCTGTTAAATTAATTTTCTCATCAAATTTCTGTAAGTTAATAAGCCGTTATTCAGACCATGAACTTAAGTGAGCAAAATTTGATATTCTGTATTCCCACTAGCAGTTTTTTTTTTGTTTAGCGCAAGCGAGGTTACGAAAGGGTGTGGGGGGACAAGGCGGAGAATTAGTTAATTATTTTTCAGCTTGGACAAATCCGAACACAGAAACTGAATCGGTAATAACAATTAAAAAGGGATCGTTAACTAGTTAGCTGAGCTAGCCGACCTTTCATTCTTTGTGTGTGTGTGAACATATGGTCAAAAATCTGTTCCCTTTGTACAAGAACAATTCACTCGAACTCCTTCTCCCTTCCCCTTCTTTTATGGGAAATCGACGTACTCCTATGCCCGTCGGATACATCCATTTATTGAAATCTGATTCGTATAGGGGGAGAAATATAGAACTACTTTTTTCAGCGCATTGGTCGTGAGTGGCTATTCAAAAGCGCCGTTCAATTCGTAATTATGATCTGTATTACAAGCTAAAAAAGGAAGGATGTATTGGGTAAATTAGCTTCAAATTAACTTGAACTCCTGTATAAATGAGTTCACGTAAAAATGATTTTACTTTAATAAGGTTAAAATGATTAACTTTTGACCAGTTATAAGGCCTGTCTGGAAAGTATCCGACCATAGGGAAGGAAAATAAAGCTACGTGCCATCTGTCTGGAAAGTATTCATGCTGGAAAGTATCCGTCATAGGCCAGGAGAATAAAACTACGTGCCATTGCTGGAAGCATACCTGGAACTCCTCTTTTGAAACTGCTATCAACGCCGCCGTCACGTTGTGCGTATTATCCTCTCGGATGACAAAAACGGGTACCTTTGAGTGTCAATTTTCCCTTCGGGAAAAGCCAGAAGTCACAAGGACCCTTGGCGACCGACAGGAATTACGTTTCTTGCCAGGACAGATAGGATCAAGTGTGAGGGGCGTTATCATTATGAAGGTGCCAGTTTTGTGAAGCCCACAAATCTGGTCTCTGGCGACGAACTGCTTCACGTAGGCGACGGAGAACGTCAAGACAGTACCACGTCATAACAAATCGTCGTCGCATTCTCGATGCACAATACCACGGTAGTCAAAGAATACAATCAGCGTCTGGCAGGGATGGAGGCTTTCACTGTTTTCTTTGAACCGATTGTATCACAGTTTTATTTGTGCATTCCCCATGGAAACGTCGCCAGAAGATTGTTGAATCTTGTGTGTATTGTTTCTGCTTGGTCATCTCTAAATTTCTTGCAAAACTTGATTCTGTATCGTTTTTCTACAGACTGTCATTTTCCCTAAATGGAAGTGCGACGAAAAGAACCACGCGACATTCAACAGGCATGTGTATAACTGAACTACTGAATGCAGTGTTACCAACCAACTTTCACTACTGTCTTCAAGAAATAAGGTCGGATACTTTTCAGACAGGCCCAGTAGATGTTCAGTGAGCACAAATACTAACAGATCTAACAGTAAGGACAAGTAGGGTCGTACTCTAATTCTAAACTACCTATCCATTTTTGAAACCCACTTAGATCAGTATAAAAATATTTAATATAGCAACTTTCGAAAGTGAACAAATTCTTAAATAACACACAACGATGAATTTTATCGAACCGGCGTATTTCCAATGGTTTAAGTGTTCAGTAGCTCAACACTGAGACATTAAACTTTTGGAAGTATTTACCAGGTAACTAAGTTCCGGATGTTTGGTTTACCTGCTGGATTGGTTCAGAGTCACCAGGCCGTACAAATCAAGGTCGCTAATCTGAAATCTGTTTCTCTCTACGTGCATCCATTGAGGCCATAGCGTCAAGTCTCACAATGGACAAAGCTAAGCAAATTAAAAGAACTTGCCAGTCTTAAAGTCAAATTCATTTCATACACCTTTTCAAACCATGAGAAATCCAACGCTGTGTATCTCATCCATGTCTGACTTCTAGTTGGTGAGATCTACGTGGGGGGGTACAAACGAACAAACAGGATAAATTGTGTAGCTTACCCGCATTTATACGGGGTCGCTCAAAATGTGATCTGATAGAAATTTTGTACATTGATGCACGTTACTTTGAGACAACAGGTGAAAGGATTCCGCCAGGATTTTCATTTGGGGTGGGTGGGTGTAAAGTCAACATTGAGTTTTTCACGATTTGTATTGATTTCTGACCTTAAGAAATTTAAGTTGGAGTGGTGCGCGTGAGAATTTGAGATGGAGAGAACCCCCCTGTGGGAAGAATCCTTGGGTGACGGGAAAAAGCATGGAAGAACTTATCAGGAAGACTATATTTCACTTATTATTGAGCCTGGATCAAAATACATGGACCACACCACTTTGGTATCTGAACATACAGCCTCTATAGCGAGACCTATATTCAGTTACTGACATAATAACAACTAGTAAGGATTTTTTATCCTGCGAGTCGCAAATGTATATTCCTGAAACACATCTACGATCTATTTAGCAACGCAAGAAATCGAGGCCGCTAAATACATATTTATCCAGATCTGTCAATGATTTCGTAACACAGGATATGAAAAAAATAAATGTGTCGCCTTGAATTCAGTTTTGTAATTGTTGAGATTATCAAGATCACATCTGTTTCCGCTCCTGAAGCCTCAATTGTTCAGCTATGCAATGGCACAAGTAGAACTATAAAAGGCAAGAGATCGGCCCTTTTAAGGGCCAAAGTAACAGATGAGAAAATCCACTTTATCCGAGCATTGGAAAGAGGGTTCGGACCATGGGCGGATTTAGGAGAGAGACCCTGGGGAGGGGGCAATTACTTTAAAAGCCATCGTCTAGAATGAAACATTTAAAGTCATTCTGAAATGGCTAGGGAGGACAATGCCCCCCATAAATCCGTCCATGCTTCGGACACAAATGGCCAAATAAAATAACTGACCAATGAAAACAAGAACTGACCAGAACTCATGAAAAAGACTGTACACAAATCAAACATTCGGAAAGGAGATATACAAAATAAAGAAGCCACGAATCAAAAGAAACCAAACAGCAAATCAAACAACAGCCAATGTGGTCAGCTTCTGGCAGGGTGACAAATTAAATAAATTTTAACTTCAGAAGGATAAACATTACTAAAAAACAAACATTTGAACTACATACTAGGATTTTTCTTGAATACAAAATATGAGGAAAAATTAAAGTACGGAAAACCTGATACCGACTAAGATGAGCTACCCAAATATGTAAACGCGCACACACGAGTACAAGTGTGGACTACTTATATAATCTCATTATAAGAAAAAAAAGAACACAATAGCTGGCACCGGCCCATTAAACATAGCATACAAGATGCTAGAAACGCATAGGAGATCTTTACTAAGTCATAATCTAGCAAGTTGGTGTGAATGAAATGCCCGGGCTCCATGTCTCACCCCCACACTATGAAATATAAAGAACGTTATATCATTTTCGTTTTAGTATTTGTATATATACACGGAATGTTGGAGTGGAGTAGCGCGAAACCGTTCTGGACGGCTAGTAGAGCTATCTTCACCTTCCAGTCGATTGAATCTCCTTAGCAGTGCATAGAATAATCCTATCCGCTTCGCGGTTGTGGCTGGCTGCCTCCATGTGTAATGACGTACTTCCGCTTTGGTCACCACTCACCGAAGTTAGCGTCTTTATCTCTCCCTCTCGCCTCCCCCCCTCCTTCCTCTTTCTCCCACACACAGAGGGGTTGTGATGTCTGTAATCTCAGTGAGATATCCCTCCTTTGCTTCTAGTGTTGAGTTTGCATAATATATTCACAGAAACATCAGAGATGGCGTCTATGGGTTTTAAAGATACTTTACTTTTTTGCATAATAAACTTACAAAGTTAGCATGCATCAGTTTAAAAGTATACACGATGGGATAAGATTGTCTTATTTATTTCCTACTGTCTTTTTCGTAAGGCACATGACATCGTAATCTCAGATATCTCTTCTTATCTGCTATTGACAGTTGTTATCATTGTGTTAATATATTTATTTAATATCAGGGATGAAATATGTAACTCTTATTGTTCTGTTGTGCTTCTTACGTGATCTTACTAGAAGCGGTTTTTACAATGTAGTTCCATGGCGATGTGTTTCGTATGGAAAGATATGCTTTACTTAATTACTAATATTTCTGTACTGAACTTAAGGCGTAAGGATATATTCGTTGAAACATGTAATTGGCCTATATATGGTACTTGGTGTAACATAGGAGTTACGATGGTGTGCGACCTATATTTCACTCTGGAATCTGCCGAAGAAACAAGGCCATCTATTGGGTAGGTGCAAAACTTCTACTGTTTTTACAGGTTAGCGAAGTACTTATCTCATAGATGGCGCTGCCAGTGTGTTAATCGGTAGCCACGTAATCAGGAGATGTGGTAACCGGTCTTGGCCCCATCTGCTCGTTAGCCAATTGTCGTCTTGAAATCACATGGCCTGATTTCTTGTGTTCTTGTTATTTGATTTTGTAATGCATAACGAGCTATGTACTTAGAACTTTAAGTTGTTAATGATATGCATTTAAACATCTGATGTGGCTGTCCTTACAATATACCTGTTTATTGGATTTCAATTTTATTTATGACCTTTAGGCATCTAAAGCTCAGACTGGGATAGAGGAGGAGAAAGGATTCGGGAAGGTGTTAGCCAGGGCCTATATTGAAGGTGACATCCCGGCATTTGCCTGGTGTGACTAAGGAAAATCCCTGGAAAACCCTCAGTCGGGATGGTCGGCCTCCAGGATCGAACCCACGACCTCCCGAAGGCTACGCCAACATACTACCACTAAGCTACGACGGCTTGGTTTGTTTACTGGATGTAGTAACAGTAGCAGAATATTTACGATTCACCAGCAACCAATAGCAGCTTGGAGTCGCTTGTTTTTACTGTTGTTATTACGTCATTGGAAGTCGGTTTAAATAGTGACCGAAATATAGTTATGTACTTTGTATGTCTTTTTTCGACCCTTAGTCTCTTGGTGAACGCCAAGGAAAATACAGGCCCGTAGTCAAGGGGGAGGGGCCCTGTCCCCTAAACTTTTCTTTGTCCCAGCTAAAAATCTCAACTTTTATATGTGAAAATTGAAGGTGAAACCGTGTGATTCCGCTAAATATTCCGTACTACCCCCTACAGCTTATGAGTGGCGGTGAGTCTGGAATATTCAACATGCAAACACGTTTATAAAATATTATATAGAGCTGTCGCAAAATGTACTTCAACACCTCTCCAATTGAAACTGTATTAATTTAGCGATATCCAAACATTCTGCCACAAAAAATTAACCTTTTTTATTTCTGATATTTTTTTCAATATGATCTCCTATTTCGAAACAAAAAATATAAAAATAAATAACACATTTTAGAAAAAAAAATATATATATATATATATATATATATATAGATATATGGATTGAATATCGCTGTAACATTTTATATATATCCAGTGAATCCATACCCTCCCCCTTTCCACATTTCTCGATCTGCTGCTATCCTCATCCATGTAGCTCCTGAAAAGCGCTTGATTTCATCTACCTATCTTGCCTTTGGACGTCGTCTCGGTCGTTTCTTTTCTCGAGGAATCCACATTCGTCGTCCATCTTCGATCTGTTCGCCTATCTATGTGGCCGGCCCATATCCACTTCATCTTCTTCGCAGTCTTGATTACATCCTCTACCTTTGTGCGCGAATCTATTCATTTTTCTTCCTGTACCTCCTTGTTATTCCTAGTATGCATCTCTCCATTGCTCATATATATATCTGAATCGTGAAGAGGTAGTATCAAAGAAACTGATATGGGAGTTATGGCTTGAAAGAGGGTTTATACAAGAAATTAGAAATGATGTGGAACGGTTGATCAACGGATTATGTTTATGGTAATTGGTTCATATTGGAGCATATGAGGACACATATTATGATAAACGTGGTGTGGAAAGATTTTTTTACCATTTGGTAATTGAATGATATGCATGACACTCATGTTTCTTTTGTTAATTTGTTTAAATATTTGAGATGGAAATTTATATTATTTATGTTTTGAAATTAATTATGTGTTATTGAAATAATATTGTGCTTACAGTGAGATTTCAAGACATTAAGTAGATAATAATGATGCAGAAATCAACAGTACATCTTGAGTAAGATAAATTGCTTTCATTGCGGCAAAGTAGGTCATCGATTTTGGAAGTGTTGGAGATTAGATTCAACAGTGCAATACACTTGGATTTAGAAAGTAAATAATTTGTATAATAAGATGTTCTCTTTTTCAGAAGAGGGAGAGGTGAAATTGTTAAAGTAACAATTGTGATTAACCTCTAGGCTTTTTAAGATAGCGAAATTATTCGCATCATTTCAAACCAAAATCCATTATTAGCCTTCTTCAGGTAAAACGAATGATTTACATTTCGTTGCTTTCGTTACTGTCATTACTTTTGATGTTGGTTACTTGATTCCAAAATATGTCGGATTTGTTGATTAGTGAATAATAGCCAATATATTTGGTGAAAGCTCACGGTTACCTTTGTGTGATACCGAGTAGGTTATGTGATAACAAGTAATCTGAGAAAATATGGTTGTATTGATTTCTCACGAATATTTCTGGTGTTAAACACATTATGCAGTGTTGGTATTTTGGTAACAAGGTACATAAGGTTTTGTCAACGACATGAAAGGCTAATTCAATGAAAGGCACATTGCGCTATGAGAACTTTGGTTATAAATAAAGAGCATTATAGTATCATCTGTTTGTTGTTGTTGCTATTACTTGTTACCAAACTTAAGTTTCATTACAAACGGATCTCATACCCACGCGCGGCAGATCAGTTTAGCAAGCAAACAATATATAATAATAATTTACATAATAATACCACAGTTAGCGAGGAATCGTCATAAATGACGTCATAAATTCACAATTTAATGATGCGAAGCGTATCAGTTTAAGAAATCACAAACGAAGTTGTACTCAGGGAAACGCCGCGCAGATAAAAAAAACCTCTACCTCCGAAATCACTCCTTTTTTTTCTCGTCGCCATTTTGTAACACCTGACCTCTAGATGGAGTTGCCCTCTTACGATTGAAAATTAGATTACACTGGCACAAATAATTTGGGTTTATATGGATTTCTTTTATGACCACTTACGGTGGTTATGCCCAAAGTACAGCTAGGCGTTTCTCAATACTTTACGGACACTGTGTTGTCGACCTCGCAAATCAGTAGAATCTGGAGTTTGCTGCCAAGAAGGCAGACAATCGTCTTATTCTCCAGCAGTAATGGAAACTTCTAGACGGTGGCTGTGTTGCTTGTCAATTCGAGTGGTGGATCCCAACTGTTGTTTCTTAGACCATTTGTCATCGGATCTTATGGAATTTCAGAGTCAGGGAAGAGCATCAAACCCTTAAGCATGACGAATGTGGTACAAAGGAGTTTCTTTCTACGTTTCTCTCCTCTTCCTCCAATAAGTCACATTAGATTTATTTGTTTCCCAGGACAACGAGTTTTAGACATCTGAAATCTCAAAATTTGTCTTGTGTCATGTCGTGGTTACACAGTTGCTTACAAAATTCGTGTTTAAGTTGAGAACAGAGGTACTTAAAACAGATCATTTGATAAAATACAGTATCCTAACACCCAACACAAAAAAAAATATATGTCGTCTCCAGGAGCAAGGAATACAAGCGACATTGACGTTAAAAGAAGTTCGATATAATGTTTTATATATATATATATAACCCGAAATATATGTGACACAGAATTGTCATATTTTGTACATTGACACATTAAGATCTAAGGTTTCTTTGGACAAAATATGACAGTTTTGTGTAACAAATATTTCGAGTTATATATACAAGATTACCTCTTTTTTTTTAAATCATCAATGCCAATTGTATCTTTTAGCTTCTGGAATCGATATCTGAGATTGCCACAAAAATCGAGATTTGGGCCTTTTTTATGTCTATTATCGTAACTAAACACAGAATAAAAGTAGAAACAAAACTCTGTATATAACTGATAGTATAAAAAAACAACATGTGGTGCCATCTAACGCATTGGGTCGTCTTGTCTGGAATAGGGTATCGTAACACAATGTTACAGGATCAACATACGAAATATTGCAGACGACGGATCTAGACACAAGTGTCGCTAGTATCGAACTTGCGAAAACGTCATTACTACACTTACTGTTCCATCGAGAACCGTGCTCTGACTCACGTCACGACTTGTCGAGAATAGTTTTGTCCGTAATCAAGTCTCGGTTTGCTGAATTAATTTATTTACACAATTCAACATTCTTCTATAAATTCTTGTCCATATCATTCGTCTTCTTGAAGGAGGAATTATAGACCTCAACTGAAGAGTACAGGGAAAGAAGGGGGTATGTGCCTTTTTAAAAAACGAGTTTACAGTCGTAATAGGTAGTGCACAATGACAGCTAATACCTCGGGAAGTTTCAATCCAAAAGCACAAATAATCATCAAGTTATATCGGTTTTAAGAACATGAAATACTTACGAGTAAATGAAAAAGTTAGGCTTTAAAACGCGTTTTACGAGAAATCACATTTCAAGCACATCCCTTGTACTTATAAGTTCCCAAATTAGAAATGCTATCTCTTTAAGAATTCTTGTCGTGAATATATCAGCTGGAAACGAAAGGACGCCAGTTTGCTAACAAAGTTCATTCTACCGAAATATCGGTTGAGATCTAGAACTTTTGACAACTGTTAACTTCTGGTGCTTTCAAAGTCTCTTTCGAGGAAAAAAAAAATGGGGGTAGCTACAATCAAAACTATTCAACACGATAACAATGAAGCCACACTGCTTTTTTTTAGAGTGTGAGCAAATACTGATCGAAGACAAAACAGCGAAGGAAAGTTAACTTGGTAAGTTTTCATCTGTTGCCTCTCCCAACCAAAAAAGAAGCAATCCTCACAAACTTGTGATTTTATCGTGGAAGTACTTCAGGTTTCCGTTCTTTCCTAGAGATGGCGTTGGTGCTGATGGGAACAAGAAAACTCTCTTTAAATCTTTCCGCGGAAAAGACAAGGGTGACGACAATGAAGAAGTATTTAAAGAAAAAGGAAGATAAACATACAAGAAAGCACTGGGTGCAAGGGCGAATGAAGAAAGAGAGAAAATGAGAACTGGCGCCTTTCACTCGAGGAAGGGAGTGAATGAGCATTGTACGACTTGCAAAAACGCAGGAGTGATAATGGTAGTGAAAGGGAAACGGGAAGATAGATAGTATAATATAGGGCGAGGAAAAGGGAAGATAAGATACGTAGGAGGAATGAGGTCTTGGTTTGGTTTTCCTTCCTTTCTCTTCACCAGAGCTTTCAAACAACAAAAAGAAAAAAAACAAGAAGGCTTTCTTGTTAGTCACGAGTCGTTGACTTTTCCACCCCAGCAAGTTCGTCCTCTTTTTTTTTAAACCGTTTTCTTTGCAGTTCACCCGGGGATTTAGTTGATCGGCATCCGAAAACATTTGGATTCTGTCGAAGCAGAACTGGCACGAAAGAAAAGCCTCCTCCCCCTCCAAACAGAACACACAGACGCCTAGTCATACGCATACTATGAACCTTTGGTTGATCTACCAACAAATTCAGCAGAAAAGTCGTAGACGAAGGTAGACGAAGCACTTTTCCGTTGATTTAGTAGTTGGTCTAATTTACCTGTCT